>JAEIIJ010010317.1:0-28310 GCA_018904815.1 Drosophila ogumai | reverse complement strand
CTATCCAAATATCTTTCTTTTTCTCCACAAATATATTTTATAAATTGCTAAAATGTACAAAAATTAATTTTATTTATTGTCAATTTTTCCTCCAAATTTTCCGTGGTTAGGGCTGCTTTTCCCATAAAGGTAAGACTGCCTTGTGATGTGGTGAAAGACTGACACACTTCCAGATGCATTTCGGCACGTGCACTTGAAAAGCCCAGCCATGCCAGGACAAGGAGGAGCAACTCCAGAGTTGTCACAGTGCTCTTCGCCGGCTTTGAGCAAAATTAGACGTAGCATAACCAGGAGCGACACCAACAGCAGAGCAGAAGCCCACATGGGCTGGGGCTGGGCGTGGCTGCGGCGGAAGGAAGGGGGGGAAGGGAGGGTAGGACATGGGCATGGTCGACATGGGAGTGGGGAATGCCTCGCGTCATTGCCAGTCATATCCTGCGGGGATAAGCGCACTTTATGCAAAACGCACAACTTTTTTACTTTTCACTATCGCGGCGTCCCGGTCGCGTTGTTTCTCACTCTCTAAACACTTGAAAAAAAACTGTAAAAATATTTTAAATAAAACAAAGCAGCCTCAGAAATCATTAAGGACTTAAAAACCAACGAAAGCGTCTCGAAAAATGTCTTAGAAAAACCCCAAAAATATCCAAAACTATCTCAACTCGTGGCATAAGCTTTTCCCAAATTACCCACAGTCGTTAAGTTTTTCCCTCAGTGCATTTCTGTGAGGCGCCTTGGCAGGCGAGAAAAGCGCAAACAGCTCCGTGATTCAACAGCTCCCGCTCCAGAGTTGTGTTGGGTTCGTCCTTGTTATGTCGCCGACAATGCCTCGAAGATGATGGCTTTCAGCAGAGATTTGCCACCGGAACGGAATGGAACGACGAAGGGCGTGCAGCATCAAGGAGGCTAAGGATGCGCAAGGATACGCGCCCGCCTGCTTCAGGGGGTTGGGTGAAGTGACAGTAAAAGGCACAAAGGCGACACGAGAAACAACGGTAAAAGCGATGGGAATTGATTGAAAAGTGAAGAAGCGCTCAAGGACCTAACTAGAGAATTAAGATATACGATCAGCCTCAGCCTCAGCCCCATCCCCACCCCATCCCCCATTTCCGCCTCCGGCGATTTGATTATGCTAATGAAATAACAAGCCCATAAAACTGAAAAGAAGTGGAACATTGGAGCATCGGCGAAAGAATAAAACTATGCCAATGTCAATGCCAATTCCCATTCACACGCACGCACATCCCGGGAATGTTGCTGGGATGCCTCGGATGCTGGGATGCTGGGATGCCTCGGATCTGGGGGTGTGGCATCCCATACTCAAGGATACTGAATGGCTGGAGGTGTAAAGTGCAAATGTTCCGCATATTTGGGCCGTTGAAAGGGATGGCGGTGAAATGGAAATGAAAATGGGCGGCAGACTGGGGGTATTAAAAGAGGCGGAGTTGCGTTGCCTGACCTGCCTATGGGAATGATGGGATGCCCTTACAAGTCCCATTTGAGTCCATGGGAGACCAGCAGCAAGTAAATCAATTAAAGCACAATACTTTTGTGCATATATCAGTGTGTTGTGTTTGAAAGGGTTAAGGGAACTCCCACAAAGACATTTAGATTCCTGAGGTTACACAATCACAGCTCTTCCTTAAGAATAAGATTTATTATTATAATTTTATATTATTCAATGAGATTCTATCATTTTTTGACTTGAAAATAATGCTTTTAAACTATAAAACAGTTTAATGTATTCGTTCTAAATAATAAACACTTTATTCCAGCTTGAATCAGTACCTATTTTCCCTTGTATCCTGTGACCTCCTTCTTACACGAAGCAAATGTAATAAACGTCAAGTAGCTAATCGAAATACTTGCCTTAAAAAAGGCATATCCTTTTTAGTAGAGAATCTAGTGGGAACAAAACAGAATGGTCCAATGAACCAAATTACTGGCAGCACTGCAGCAGCACCTTTTGGACATTAAAGAAGCCCCCCGAAGCACCAAGGACCAAGGACGAAGCATCCAGAGAAATGAAGGCAGGCAGGAAGGCAGGAAGGATGCTGGCGAAAATGCAATCGCAGGAAGGAAGAAAGGAGGACTGGCCGGGAAGTGTGCTTGGGGGCATCTTCACTCGATGGCCAGCCGCCTCTCTTATGTGACACTCCAAAGACTACCCAAGGATTCTGGTATCCTTGGCCGAGCTTACCTTTCCAGCTTATTCTGCGCGTTTTTCTCACACGTTCTTCCTTTTTTTTTCTTGCCTTGCCTTCTTGCTTTTTTGCATATTTATTGTATAGTTTTGTAGTTTTATCAAGTTAGCTAGTTAAAAGTCAAGATGCCACCAAGTGGTGGGTGGTGGGTGGTGGGTGGTTTGTTGCTGGGTGGCTGGGAGTGAAGCACCTGCTGCAGGTGGATGAGCACGTGCATGGCGCCATGTCGGCAGCTGCCAACGATTCTTGGTTCCTGGCTGGAAATGGAAACCCCCACCGCACCCCACCCGGAACCCCATCCCATTGGCTTTTATTAGCTACGTGCGACGGTCACAAAGGGTGGCACGAGGGGAGGTCATCGCGGCAGAGCTTGCTAGGCGCCGACGATAAGATGAGCGTGCTAAAGTTTTATTGCCGCATATTTAAGCTATTAAAAAATTCATGCATAAAATGACACACACTAACACACCCACACACACACTCGCTCGGCTCAAGGAGGAACAAAATTAAAAACGCAGTGGAAAGAAGCAGCCGGAAAATGGAAAATAGAAAGGGGAAAGTGTAAAGTTGAAGCTTGAGTGTGTCTGCGAATGTCTGCGGATATCCGCAGAGCAAGGATAATGACTGTCAAGGCACCCACTGCTTCGACTGCCACGCGGATGACTCCCGGGGGCAATGCAAATGAAACGGACACAAATGCATTATCATAATGCACATATCCGGCTTAGAGGTGAAATAATGATTCTCTGACCAGCTCCAAGCACACCTTTGGCAAAAATAAAGAGTGAAAAAGTTAAACGACTCTATAAACCATAATAAAACCGCAAAGTAATGCTGATCAGAACAAACTAAACATATATCCAGTTCAACTTCCCTAATAAGCATTCGGAAAGGCAATAAGAAAAACGTTTTATGTTGAATGCCGCATTGTTATCTCCATGGTGGGGTCCAGTTGCGTTGAGATAAAAGGCAAGGAGTCCTGGTTAACGAGAGGGGCAATGGGGTCCAAGTTGGAGTCGGCGTCCAGCTGTCCAATTTTGGCCCAAGGCTTCCGAAATGCTGCAGAATTCGCGTGGACCAGCAGCAGTTGCAGTGGCACTGAAAAAAATGTATACCTAAAAAGAACTGGAAATATATATTCCAGCAAAAGAATTCTCTGGCTTAAATATAGAATACAAAATCTAGTTAAAAACTAAGTAAATTTATAGTTTTTCACTACCTGAAAATAAATGTTATTAACCGCAAGCTGGAAACATAAGAATTTTTAAGTTTAAAGTTAGAATTCCCAACTAGTTTTAGTCTTTAAATAAAAAACCTAAGAAAGCTGATTTAAAAGTTGAGTTATTTGTCCAAAACTAAAGTAAGAGGCTGCTCCTTAACATTAAAAAGATTCCTGCCAGAAAATTAATTCTGAAACAATACTAAAGACCCAAAATATGACTTACGCTTCATTTGTTTATAGAAATATTTAACTCATAACATAAAAAATATATTTTATGGGACACGCAAATCCGTAAAATATATGTTTTTTGTTAGTATATTATTTTTGGTTCTCTGTGCCAGGACGAGTTCCGCTAAAGTCCCTCTAACCCGAAGCCGTAATAACTATAATCATCAACATGGCGGCCACACATATACAGACACACACACACACACACACCATGACCGTTGTTGCATGTTCTTCATTTCGTTTTCTTAATTTTATACACACGCTTATTTTCATTCCGCTGCCTTTCTGTTTGCTTTTCCCGCACAGTTGCCGTTGCCCTGCCCCCCTTGCCCCTCCTGCCCCTTCTTTTTTCCCTTTGCCATCGCCACGCAGTTTTGTATTTATTGCAAGCAACACCCCGCTGCAGCCGCTGTCTGGCAGCTTTTTAGTATTCATTAAACTGCATAATTATACAATAAGTGCAATGGCTCCGACTTTTCTGCGTCCTTTTGCCCATTTCCCCCCCATTTCTCCCCATTTGCAACCATTTCCACCCGTTTCCACCCGTTTCCTCCCAATGGCAACCACACGCACACCAGCCCCTACCGCCGGATATGCATATGTATGCCCCACATACATACATATATGCATCTTTGATGCGGTCTGTGTGTAAACACCACACGGTCTGTGTGTGTGTGTGTGTGTGTGAAGGATCTAATCGAATGCAAAGGAATAAAGCGCTAAAATGTTTACACTGACAAAAAATAAAATTACAAATGAAACAGACCATAACCAGAAATTTTGTTAGTATAATATCTTAGCTACTAAAATTATAATACAGGTTTTAGTTAATAATTTGTACAAGTTTATTAACAAACAGCAAGCTATGTGAGTTTAACAGCAAACATTTCTTCAGATTTCCAATGATATTTGTATATAGTTTTTATTTAATTTTGATTGTTTAATTAACTGTTTAAACATGTGTTAGTGTCAGGATTATAACAGAATATAACAGAATATACCAAAATTTTTCGTGTCAAAAAGTAAAACAAAATTTTCAAAAAACCTTCTAGCTTTGTCAATCAAATTGAACTCAGAACGTTTTCTGGCTTGGCATAGATCTCCGTCCACCTGCGAGCATTGAAATCATGCTGCTTGCGATGCATCTGGTACATAGTTGCGACGTTGCGTTCCATATATTCACCCGGATCGGGCTCCATTAGAAGCGCTCGTAGCGCTTCCAATAGATTGGCCACCCTCCGCGTCGGCAACCACACAAAGTCCACCAAATAATCACCAATATCACCTTCGTTACTGATATTGCAATGAAATATTTTAGTTTGAAAGCGTATGCCTGGCGCAACGAATGGATAATTTCGCGGAAAACTGACAAGTACCTTGAAGAGGCCACCCTGGTAGGGGGTATTCTTTGGCCCTTGGATCAAGGCTAGCCAGGCGAGCACGTTGTCTGTAGCTCTTACTTGGCAGCCACTTGGTGGACACCGCATAATCTGGGCCAACTCCCGTTTGATTCTGATGCAGGTCATCGGTGCAAAGGGTATTTCTTTGATCAATGCCCCTGCATTTGTTGCAGGTTCAGGGGACACAGGATTGCAGAACTCTTTAAGTCCAAAGATGCCTCTCTTGGCCGACTCCGACAGGCCAGCTTTATCTGCTTGTCTTTTGGTCGCCATTATTCTCTGAAGTTAGATATAAGGAATAACCAACGGGCAACGAAAACTCTTAAATTCTTACCTATTTTATTTCGATTTCGCAATAAAATTAGAAAACTTTCAATGACAGCTGGTGTAGCGTTGCCACCTCGGTCGTTTTAGTGTGGCCAGGTACCTTATAGAGACTGTACTAAAATGCTAATCGATAAAAAAAAGCCAGATTGATTAAAACTTCTGTTTTGTGTGCTTTAAAAATTGAGAAGAAAACAGTTTAATTTAAAATACTCTGCCTGTCCATGAACGGCAGTAACACAAAACTTTTTTTTTTTGCAGAAATGAGGCTTATTTATTTAACATCCCTTGACCACCCGGAAATGCCGAAACAAGAAGTGACCAAGCAGGAGCACGAGCTGGATGGGAGATGGGATTATTAAGCAGGATTATGAATAGATAGGCTCATTCAGTCAGGCCGTTCTCGGTCCGGCAGGCCGCTCATTGTTTTTATGTTTTGGGGCAACTTTTGGCAATTCCAAACGGTCGAACGGCAAGCGAAATATGTTCGTATGTATGTATGTATGTCCAGCCACCTGAACTAGTCCAAAGTCCAAAGTCCAACTCCGGCCAGTCCAGTTTCCCGGGCACATAAACAAATCCCTTAAACGTTTTAAATGCCAGAGCCCAGCTGCAGGTGCCACGCCCCCCAAAAAACACCACGTTCGCCCGCACATAAGTTGGTGGCAAACGCAACGAAAACTGGACGAAAACTGAACAGAAAAAAAAAACCCAATCGAAAATAGACAAAACGATGAAGGAAGCATAAGAAGTGGTGGTCAAATTTCAGCGAAGGGCTTATACTCTAACTCGAACTCTAGATATTTTAATTTTAATTTAAGCTTGTTTTCTAGAAATTCAATTAAGAAAAATGTAAGTTAAAACACGTATTATTCTTGGAATTATTGTAAGCTTAAAAAATCTATTCTAAAAGTGAGTAAAATTCTTGCTTAAATCAATTCAACTCTATTGTAGATTTATAATTTTAAGCTTCACTGCGAATAAGTATAACCCAGCTTGGGGGAAAGGGTATGGGTATAGGGAAAAGTGGACATTGGACGCACTTGGAGCATGTGTGCGCACCATTTCATGCTCGAAAATAGTTTTTGGCCAACGATTGGGCTAGCAACGGAGGAGTCCCAGCAAATCGGACAGGATATGAGACAGTAGCAGGAACAGAAACCAGGGCCAGGCACCAGGACCGAGACCAAGACCAAGACCCCGGGAGCGACCGAGCGTCGCCCTCTGGTGCATCGTAAAAAATAAGCAGCAGCAAATTGTATTTTTATGAGCTGAAACTGTTTTGGGGCCACATTTCAATGTCGATAAAAACAACGACGGTCCGCTTGTCGATGCTGCTAGAGCTGGAGCTGGTGGTGGTGGCAGTGGCAGTGGAAGTGGAACCGGAAGTGGCAGTGGGTTCGAGAAAGGCCAAACAAGTGTGCGGACAGCACCCCCCACCAACAACAACAATAAAAACTGAAACAAAAACTTACAACAAATTACAAATAACGAGGCAAAAACCCGGAGAGATGGTGGGCGTGGGGTTGTATGTTTGCTAATAGAAAACCGTGTGGCCAAATTGCACGGCCAGCTAACTCCGTCCGAAAAAGCAACTCTCCGGAAAGCAGCAGACGGAGAAGGAGACGGGGCCGGACATTCATTAGAACTAATTAAACGTGATCAGAGTCCGAAGGGGAAGGAATCCGAATAGGAGGAGTGCCCACAGCTTGGCATCGGAGCCAAATCGTTGTCATAGTGAAACCCGAACTCCTGGCAGAAGTCTTGGGTTTGAGTCTGTATGCAACTGGTTCCCAGAATCGGGAATATTACAAGATCTTTTTGTTAATTTAGGGGTGTTTCTTAACTATCATATTTTCAAAATATTTTTATCTAAGATTATAAAGCCCAAGCCCAAGCAGAGTTCCATGTCCAATGGTTCTTATGTGTGACCAAGATGCTCCAGTTTATCTTTTCTGCTGGCAATATCATATCAAATATGTTCATCATGCCTCGCCGTTTGATTGCTACTGGGATTCTAATATTAATTAAAGGCTCAAGGCAGCCGCAGTCACACACATGCTGCTTGCCGCTCCTTCTGTGTGTGCACGCCCAGTAAATAAATATAATTAGCTGGGAGGCGGAGCAGCAGCAGCAAGAGAGCAGGTCCTCTGGAGGTCCTCCTACGCCGACGCCGCCGCATGTGCTCTGTGTGGCACGCAAAATGAGATGACACTAAATCAAAGTTATTCAACTCACGTCGTTAAGTCATTAATCGAACAATGCACGGCAGGAGCGGCAGGAACATGCCAGGACACAGGACACACGGGACACACACACGCACAGACTCGTAACATATGCTGATATCGTCGCCTTTAACTTTGCCTTGGCTTTGGCTTTGGCCTTTGTCTTGCTCCTGATCCCGCTTCCCGTGCCCGCTTCCCGTTTCCGTTTCTAGCTTCTGCTCCTGGTCGACGACATCACGTTGAAGACCCCGTTGGCACATAATAACGGGCCCCCGACGATGATGATGATGATGATGATGTGGCCTTTGAGGTAAGCGGCGCCAACGCGGGACCCATCACATCATAGCGCCACTCCCCCTGGTCCTCCGACGTCTATCCAATGCATTATTAAACGCATAAATTTCGACTCAAGTGGCGGGCACCCCCGAAATGTCCTTGGTGTCCGGGACAGAGATCCGCTGGGGCGGACAGGAGGCGGACATGGACACGAAAGCGGACGCAACCGGAAGGGGAACCCTACTCCAAGTGATGACGGTCGGCGAGTGGTCGCCGACTGTCGCTGCCCTGCGGTGGAGGAGGCCAGCGCGCATTTCAAAAGTGCATTTGACAAGACGCAACTACGACCCATACACAGTGAAAAAATAAGCAAAGTTAAATTTATAATTAGTATTTTAAGTCAGGAATATTATAATTGTACATAAAATTGGGAATAGTAAAAAATTCTCTTCTGATTCAAGAAATTAATCATTTAAAAAAATATTTTGCTGTAATGTGGCTTTTGTTTTTTGTTGTGTCCTAGTGGCTGGCTGTGGGACGGACAGGACAGCCAACCGCGGATCACTTTAGAACTGCTTATGCTCCTTTCACCAGCCATCATCATGCCCATTGGCCTGGAGAGCCCTTGGAATTTAGCGGAATTTTATGCAACTATTTTGGGCCTTTTCAGATGCAAGTTGTCGAAGAAGGAGTTTCACTTCAATTTGTTTTTAATTATGAGCTTATTTTTTATTATTTATTTATACAATTTATTTGTTATACAATTCTCAGTGGAGGTCTCAATAATGAAACTAGGTGGCAGCTCCCTTTTGTCATCGATAACTTCCATATCGACGCCCGACTAGTCAACAAGTCTGGCAGCCCCGAACTTTTGTTATAAACACGTTTGTCAAAATGTCTTTTTCTACCACTGGCAATTGGCAATTTTTGTCGCAAATGTACACTTACAAGGGACACCGCATCGCCTGCAGCGTCAAAGTGCTGCCGAAACCTGTGACCCTTTTTGAGCGGGAAGCCACCAATGACTACCACTGGATGACCGCTTTCCGCTGGGCCAGGGTCGAGACCGCGTTGTGGCGCCTCTTTGAGAATCTGGCCCATTGGCAGGACGCCAAGAAACTGCGTGGAGAGCTGCTGATCGACCACATAAGTGTGCGTTACGAGGCGGCCAAGAAGCCTCATCCTGCGTCGAGCAGCCTTTTGGCCGGAGCCGAGCTGGGGCCCGAGGACCTTAGCCTGGACATGCAGCTACAGTACATGACGGTCGAGAATACTGCAATTGTGGGCATGAACACGACTAAGCGCAAACTTGACACCAGCAGCAGAAGCAAGCCTAAAGCTGATCCTCCAGCAAAGCTTTCACAATCGAAACGGAAACGCATTGATACCGACGATGAAGACGATGAAGATTGGCTTCCGGCAAGCCAAACCTCAACCAAGATCAAACGTAGACGCAGAACCATTTCACAGGCTCCACAAGGCCCCTCAAGCAATGCCACAAGTTCTCGGCAGATAAAAACTCGCTCCATGAGCATATCGGAAAGGAATTTCACAGCCAGTTCCGTGGAGTCTGTGGCCATTCGGCAGCAGAAGAAAGACACTTCGGGGGATGGGATATCCAAGAAGCAACTAAAACCAGTCGAGGAACTGAAGAAGAAGCCAGCGAAGGAGGCCCTGAGTGTGGAGCACATTGATGAGGCCCGCTTCGAGGCATGGCAGCGGCTGGACAGAATGCTGGTCATAACCAAGCCGCCTGAAGTTCCGATTCTGCTTTTGGAAAATATGGGAGAAGCTGATGTTCTGGCCACTTTCGAGCGCTATAGAGGCCACTTCGATAAGCTGTTCGAGAAGCGAAAGAACAAAGTGCAGACACACAGCTATGTGAATGTTAGTCACATGGACATCATGGACATACTGGACGCGGACATTCGTTACCAGATGATAAAGCAACTGGCGGAAAGCTACAGCACCAAAAGCAACCACACGTCTTTGGTTATCAATGGTCTGCTGCCCCTGTGGATAGTGCTGCTCTTTATGGACACGTACCAGCTGTCCCACGATGAGGCTGTGCGTCAGATAAAGGATCAATTGATTTGGAACTCTTATTTGAAGGCGATGAACGACGATCCATTGAGCCCCGACCTGGAAGGCTGATAGCGGGGATAAGTCTTTATAATTTAAGTGCAAAATTCAACTGAAATCTTGTGTAAATTCATTTTTTTTTTTGTTTTTTTTTTTCTTATTCTGTTTAATAAATATATTTCCTTTTCAATAACAACGACAATTATGAGAGTTTTCACCGGGAAACACAAATTTTGGGCAAGTCCTAGTCAACTTTTATAGAATTTAGTCGAAATTCGAGGAGTCTGAGATCCTGGAACGAACCAAAAGCTGGATGCTGCTTTGCCATATTTATGCGTAAAAGTAAACCAACGGCCAGCATCCACCAATGACCACCGCATACAGGGCAACTGGGATGCCCAGGAGCTGGGAGCTGAAGCTGGAACAGCAGGATGAGTATGAAACAAGGTGGAATTGCAGAATGGGAGTCATCATCAGGAATGGAAGAGAGAGTAGTGGCAACTGGCAACTGGCGAATGGCCCCGGTAATAGGATTATGCCCGGGCTCCATCAAAGCCAAAACAACCGCAACCACGCATAATTGTTCAATTTATTTATTTAAGCACGAAATGCGTAGCCCGTAGCTCGTAGCCCAACACAATGCGCACACACGCGCAGTGGGGGATCCCGGATCCTGCCATCCATCCTTTTTTTGGCCATTCATCCTGACCTGCCCAACCCGACACCAGACCATCAACCAGGCCCTGCTCCAGCTCCAGCTCCTACTCCCAGCAGCATGGCAAACGTTTTTCGGTTTTTGTGGTCAATGAAAAATCGCTTTAAATAATGAATTTCATTTAAATAAATATTTAAAAAGCTGTCAGCGAACTTTTATGGTCTCTCATGGGGGGGCCGGGGGGTGGGGAATCGTTCAAGATGAATGGGGTGACTATGTGGCGAAGGGATCAGCACCTGGTCGAGGGGATTGATTGGTGTCGGTGGAGCAGCAACGCGGCTACAAAGTAGATCTTTTATGTTCGGTTATTGTTTATATTTATAAATTTAAGCTATCAATTAAGATATTTATTTATTTTATTTATTTATTTTAGGGATACAAATACTAAGACAATTTGGTAATTTTTTTGCTTTTACTTTTAGTTTTCTTAGATACTTTTGCTTGCTTTCATTTACAAATTATTATCACAATTTGTAAACAAATCTACACACAAATTAAATAAGTTAAATATATGTTTTATTCTCTTTTGTTAAATTTTATTCAAAAGTTTAGCTTTTTCATGGGTTTTCTAAGAGAAAACTATGACTTCTTTATTTAATTTCAATTCGCTTCCGTTTCCGCTTCCCTGCCATTTCATATTTCATTCTCGTTACCCGTTTTATTGCCAAACAATCAGCGAACGGGGCAGTCGGCAGACACGAGAAATTATAATTACAATTTGGCTTCCGTATACCCCGACGCAACGCCATGGCCAGGACTAATTAGTCTCCTGAGCGTGTTCTCTGATTCCCAATTTCTGATTATTGTAAATCTCCGGTCACGCACAAACGAAACAATTCATAAATTTAATTTTTCTGCAGCGCATAGGGGGAGGAGGAGGAGGAGGGGTTTGGGTATTCGAGACGGGGTGCTGGGACCTGGACAGGAGAGCAACTGATGCTAGAGTCGCCGCCACTCGACACGTCGCACAGCCAGCGAATTCCCACAATAAACATTTGCACGGGGGCAGCCGACGAGGATGATAATGTTGATGACGATGTACTATAGTTGCCCCATGCCCCATGCCCATCCTGCTGCTGCTGCTGATGATGATGATGATGATGATGACGATGTGGGTAATGACGCTGATGACGACACACCGCTGGGAATTATTTGTATATGCAGTCATGTAGCATCGATTAATCATTTTATTATTATTGCCATTCGCCGGAGTTCCCACAGCTCGTGATCCTCATACATACGAGTTTTTGAAAATAACGGGTAGAAAATGGGAAAGCGGAAAAGCGAAAACTGGGTTGGACTCCATCAAGGTGTTTTGCGTTGGAATTGAAAACGCTGTCCATAATCGCTTTGGGGCATTGATAGTGTTTTCGATTGATGGGTTTTAATTGTAATTTTTTGGGATGATGGGTCTCAATCATTTTCTGGCAAAAAAATAAAAACACTAAATCAGGTTTATGTCTCATAACCCTCGTAAAGGATAACACATAACAATTAAATTTTAAATTTAGCTCTAAATTTAGCTCTAAAACTTTGCTTTAACGTTTTCATTTAATAAGATTGTTTATATTTACGCAAGTTGATCTACTTTTTATTATATTTGATTAAAATAGATATGTTAACTGCTTATAAACATAATAAAATAAAAAAATGCTAGTTTAGGTATTTAATTTTTTTTACGAATATTGTGTCCAAGTTTTACAACAATCATTGCTTAATTGAAAAAGTTATGCTTAGTTGAGTATGAATATCAAAAATGGTATTTCGAAAATCGATATACACGATAACTACAAATTTTACTCAACCAATCGGTCTGAAATTTGGAACATAACTTCATTAACTAATTCTACAGGTACTCATACCGGGCTTTTTTTAATATTCTATTTTTTTATATTTTTTATTTAACAAATTAACTTAATTTCCTAGTCAAAAATCTAAATTTTGAGTTTCAATTTCGATTAAAAATCGGTAAAAATGTTTAAAAATAAAAAAGCCACATGAGTACCTCGAGACACTTATCCTTTGAAGAATTCAATAAAAAAAATGTTAATAATGGAAGGATGTAAAGCGAACACAGAACCCTAATTGCTGACTGGCAACTCTAAAAATTCCTGGGATCTCAATCGAAAGTCATGGCAAATATTGACAAATAGAACCCCTGAAACTGTCACAAGTGCAGACAGTTGAAAATAACCGAGTCAGAGAACTGCAACCGATAAGCCCAGGTGTGTAGTGTCCAAATATCAGAATAGATTGCCCGACCAACTGGATGCCGCTTAGTGTCCATCCAGAACACCCTGCCGAGACCACACATACCTTACCCTTACCCCTACCCCATCGTGACCCACCTCCGAAAGTGCGCGACATGTACGCTGCGGTGAAGCCGCTGTCCAAGTATTTGCGCCTGAAGTCGGTGCGCATCTACGATCCGATTTTCACGCTGCACTCCAAGTGCACCGTCGTCCTCCTGCTGACCTGCACCATTCTGCTGTCGGCGAAGCAGTACTTCGGTGAACCGATCCTGTGCATCAGCTCCGAGAAGCAAACGGAATACGTGCAATCCTACTGCTGGACCATGGGCACCTACATCTTGCCGTCGGAGAGCGAGGACCAGGGCAGCGGCAGTAGCTGGGACTTTTCCTCCTATGCCGGCGGGGACTACAACATGAGCAGTCTGCGGGCTTTGATGGCCAAGAACCAGTACTATGCCCGGTTGATATCCATTGCCGAGGGCGTTGGACCGGAAACGCGCGGCGTGACAAAGCGCTTGTATCTCCGCTACTACCAGTGGGTCTTTATGATCCTGCTCTTCCAGTCGGTCCTCTTCTACTCGCCCTCGTACCTCTGGAAGGTGTGGGAGGGGCAGCGCATGAAGCAGCTCTGCTGCGAGGTGGGCGACGCCCTCATCCTGGAGACCACCTATCGCACACGCCTCAAGATGCTAACGAAGTACTTCCAGGCCCAGTTCACCCCCATCCACTGCTGCTACTCCTTGAAGTACGCCTTCTGCGAGCTGCTCAACTTCCTCATCAGCGTGAGTTTTGGTTTCCTCCTCTGGGAGAAGTTCATTTAGACCCGATTTCACCCGACAGCTGCTGAACTTCTGGCTGATGGACGTGGTATTCAATGGGTTCTGGCACAAGTACATCCACGCCCTGGCTGCCATACCCGTGTACGACTGGAATCTGTGGAATATGATGACGTCGCGGGTCTTCCCCAAGGTGGCCAAGTGCGAGATGTTCACTTACGGACCGAGCGGCACGCCCAATATCCTGGACATTCTTTGCGTCCTACCGCTCAATATCCTGAACGAGAAAATCTTCGCGCTGCTGTACGTGTGGTTCCTGTTCATTGCCATGCTGGCGGGAATCAATCTCTGCTACCGCCTCCTCCTGTTCTGCTGCTCCGAGCTGCGCCTGCAGCTGCTGCGCACCCACCTGCGCGGCATGCCAAAGTCCCAGGTGCGCGAGGTGCTGTCCACCGTCGGCTACGGCGACTGGTTTGTGCTCATGTGCGTCAGCATCAATGTTAATCCCTCGCTCTTCCGCGATCTGTTCGAGCAGCTGTATGCCAAGAGTAAGCAGTCCAGCTCCCAGGATCCCGAGGCACCGACGGCATTCCCGGAGCAGCAGCAGCAGCAGCAGTCACTGCACCTGCACTCAAAAACCGAGGGCAGTTCCAGCCAGCATCGCCACATGGGCCTGGATCCGATGATCGAGACACTGAACAATCGACGGGCGGAGGGAATGCCCACTGCACCGAACATTCACCTGATGGCGCCCAACGACGAGATCATCAGCATGGATCGCTTCTATCACGAGAGCCAGGCCTAGAAACTGTTTGCAACCAGGTTCAATTTGTATTAATAATAAACATATTTTGTTTGCAGACCAACTAACTAATAAATAATAAATAACAACTACAAATATAACGGTAAAACAATGCAATCAGCTTTAAGGAAAGCCAAGCTTTGTTCACAGTTCCATTCAGAGATTCCAACTGCTTATTATAAACCTTTCCCTTTGCAGGCTTTTAGATTCCCCTACAGTTTCCGCTCAGCTCTGCTAACTAATTCATTTAGTTAATGAGTCCCTTTTACATTCACTTTGTATGTTTTCAGTCTCTGGCTTTCCTTAATTTCATTACTTTTTTTCTTTTATTTCTAATTACGTTTCAAGCTCATTTTCTAGGCTTGCACTAAGCTCAGGCTTCCAGTTAAAGCTTGTTCCATTCCATTTTGTTTACTGGTCAATCTCTCCTGGGATCGCTTCGCACTCCACACTCCCTGCTCCCTCACTCCCTCGGATTCTATCGTTTTTGCAAATAAGTGAATTGCATCAGAATGCAAATAAAATGCACTAATCAAAATGACAGCGCGGCGTGGCGGAGGGGAGGGGAAATGGGCTGGAGGTAAATACCAGCAGGCATAACAAAACTTTAACAAACTTACAAAAGTTAAACAAGCCGAGCCAGAGAAACATAGCGGCACGTGGAGGGGTGGGCGGGGGAGTGGAACAAAGCGCGCTGCTCTCGCTGCGAGATGATGACGACGATGATTCCAAAACTCTTCTTCCGCTGGTTAAGCTTTTGTCTGTCTGCCAACAGGTAAAACTAACAACAACAAGCAGCAGGGTGTGAGGAAGAGAAAGCGAGAGAGAGTGGGAGGCGAGCAGCGACGACAACGCAAATGGCGGCAATTACATGCAGCTACAGCATCAACAATAACACAACAACAGCAGCGGAAGAGAGAGAGCCGTGGAGAGAGAAAGAGAGCCAGCGAAAGAAAGACGCGGGCAAAGTAAACATCACTTTGTCTGAGGCGGCCAAAGAGAGAGAGCAAGAGAGGTGGGAAGGAGCGGGGAAAGGAGGCGGAGGCGCAAAATAAACAAAGTTAATTTTAATTAAAAACCGCAGGAAACCGAAAAAACAACAAAATGCTAAATAAAGTGGGCGTGAACGAGGCGAACGACTCAGAGCAATGCCGATGACGATGATGATAGCGATGATGCCCGAAGAAGGAGTGAGTCAGGCAGGAAGGAAGGCCTGCATATGTATGCAAGTGCGAGAAATAGAAGGAGAGACACACAGCCAAACAGTTAGACAAGACAGAGAAAACACGCCTCCAGCTGAAAGCGAGCAGCTGGAGATTGTAGGCTGGAAACGCCTACATATTCCTAGCCTCCTCGCTCGCACTCCCACGCAATCCGCAGGCCACCAATGGATAACTGTAACTGTAACAAAGACACATGTAAACAATTCCGTTTGTCTTCGCCACCGCCACCGTCGTGCCTGCCTAGTTTTAATTATACAAAGCGAAAACTTTGCCCGCACTTCAGCCCAGCCCAGCCCAGCCCTGTCCTCCCTCTCCACCACCCAATTTGGCCAGAAAGTTGCAAGTGAGCAACGGTAAAGCGATTTTTAACCAACCGCAATTCCCAATCCACAAGGCAATTGCGGAATCTCAAAGCGATTCCTCGAAGAGGTTCCGGTTCCGGTGGAAAAGCTAGTACAGATCCCAAAACCGAGAACAAGAAGCAACACAATTAGCTAGAATTGCATACACGAAAGAAAGATCTCCGAGTTGCCAGATGGGGGAAAAGGAGCACGAGGAATTTATCGAGACGCAATAAGTGTAGCATACTTTTTTGGGTCGAACTCAAACATTTTGCTTTGGGCAAACAATTATACTATATAAACTATAAATAATAATAATAATTTGTTTGCTACTTTTTAATACTTAAAGGATATATATAGATAGATTTTATGTTTATTTAGCCATCATCCCTTTCCATAGAAGGGGAAATAAAGATGTATGGCTAATCATCAACATCTGAGATGTCTTCACGCCAACCAATTTCCCCTTCATCTGAGCCGTCACCTTGGTTTCCACCAAGTTGTTTTCCCTTGCGAAGGACGAACAAAGAAAATTTGAAATAAATTAACAAGTTAATTGAGTTTCTTGTTTAGGCAGCGAACGAAGACGATCCCCAACGCTGACAGAAACCCCAGACCAAAGCCTATGGCCAATAATCGCATCCCACCGTTCACAGTTGCGGTCATAGAATTAACACTACATAAACTGTTATAAACAATTTAAATGATATTTAAATAATATAGATATTATATTTTGTCGAATTCCAATTCCTAGAATCTTCATCGGTTGTTGTCTTGGTGTCATTTAAACACTGACTTAATTTAGAAGCTGTTCCCCAGTTCATGAGACCCAGATTCCGAGTAAATTGCAAGATTTTAGTTATTTATTATAACCACCTTTTGGAGCTTTACACTTGGCGGCAGGTGTGCAGGAAACTCACCTCCTGGGCGAGCTGTGGAAGTCCCCCGAAAACCCCCCTATGTTGATGGTGTCGAGTGCGTTGCGGTTTGTCAGGTGCGTTAAACTGTGCGGTCCCCGCGGCGGTCGCTCCTCGGTTATTAACAATTAACAATTAATGCTAAATCAATAAGCAAACACGACATATTTGAAAGGATGCCTGCGCCTGCCAGCCTTCCTGCCTGCCTGCCAGCCTCCAGTCTCCAGTCTCCAGGTGAAGGGGCAATGTCATTTATATGCTAATTACGGGGCGGCTCAAGGAAGAACAGGCCGGTTCCGTCTCCGGTCCGGGCCGGGCCGGGTCGCTTCGCTGCACCATTTCCAAGTTGAGACCGTTCGCTCGACGAATTAATTAAAATTTTTGCGTCGTGACCACGAAATTACCGAACAGCACCGCCGCAGGACAAAAGCCAAGCTCCGGCACCAGCGGCAAATGCAATCCCGATGCGAGTAGGGGCATCCTGTCCTGGGCCTATGTGGGACATGTGTGCAACAAAATCATTTTTCAATTACATTTTCGGGTTTTCGTGTGCGGTCCCCGAGTTTGGTCCTTTAAAAAGCGACCACGACCACATGCCAGGTCTATGCAGGAGCCAGTGGTGGGGCAATGGGGGTGGGGGATCAAGGATGGGCTGTTCTGGCGGAAGGACAAGTGCCGAAAGCCCCGAGTGCATAGTACTACCTACCTACCATGTGCCGGCTGAGTGCAGCACGCCCTCTTGTTTGCTATATATTGAAAATTTGCTGCAAAATTGATTTCACGGCATTTTTGCGGATGCGGACGCCGAGCATTTTGAATGACCATTGATCACAGGAGCAGCAGGAAGTGGGCAAGCAGGAAGTTGGGAAGCTGGGGAAATACCACAAACATACATATATTTCAGAAAGTATTTTGTAAATAACAAGGAAAGGAGCGAAATTATTATAAATATATACAGTTGTTGCCAGCTAATTAAAAAGATTATCGCACCAATATTAAGATAAACAGAAGATTTTATGGATTTTTTATTGCCAAGAAGCTCCCAGACCTGGCCAGGACTAAGTCAAGTTATGCTGATTATGTATAAACTCCATTCGAAGCTTAAAAAGCCTAAAATTTAATTTTCTTATATCGATCAATTTATTGTTAAATAGCCAATAGTTTCAGCAGTTTGTTTTCAGTTAAAATGCATTAATTTTAATACGAAAAGCTTGTTTATTAAAGTTTTCAGAAGGTTTACAAATCAGCCTACCGAACTAAAAAATTAAAAAAAAAAAAATACGACGTATCTTGTTTTCGTTAATCGCTAGCTATTTTCTATCTCCTTTTAATGGTTGTTGTCTAGGGTATTCCCGTTATTACACATTTTCAAATAAACACATTTAAATAAACATATAATAAATATATTTATGTACACAAATATATATATTCCTGAATAAGAAAACAATCAAATTAAAGTTATTTTTTAAAGTTGGTTAAACCATTGCGCCCTCTTGTTAATGGTAATTGAATTTCCCACCTATGCCAGAACGTTAATCTTTAATTAATACGTTAAAAATGGAACTGTTAATAACCGGACTAACTGCATTTTGCTTGGATAAACACACATAAATATCGCTGGCCACACGGCTCCCACAAGCCATGCGAATCGGATTGTATCTCTCGCCCGTTCCGTTGCATCCTTTTGGCTAAGCGCCTGACCAGAAACTGCCGTAAACAGTGTTGATGCAATTGCATTTTCCCCCAGCTACTGGATACCCAAATACCCGGATTCCAATGTGCCTTTTCGCCGCCGCCTCCATGCAATGCACATGCACATGGACATGCATGGCCACTCCCACTCCCTCTCCCACTCCCATACCCATCGTCATGGTCATCATCCGTACCGTTTTAATCAATTATAATTGCTAGCATTTTTGATTAGTTGGCACCTGCCTCAATCATCTGCAACGTCCGAATGGTCGGAATCGTTTTGGTCAACCGTACAAAGCAACGGATGTTGGCTGCTGGGATCCTGGATGTTGGATGTTGCATGTCGGGAGGCCCCTGGGCTGGTCCTCATTCCAGGGAAGGGGAATGCGGTTGGTTGGGTGTGGCCATGCCGGATATTCCGGCACAGATAGAGGGACGACGCAGGCTGGCAAACATTTTACGTAATTGCGCACATATTTAAATTGCGTTCCATATTGCACAATACATCAAATTATGGCCCAAAAGTAAAGTAAATCTGACAGACACGGGGCAACGACGAGGCGGGTTGGAGACGGAGGAGACCTAAGGCCAGTTAATAAGTAAGCCGTAGTAGCCATCATCATCATCCTGTCCGTCTGGCTGTCCTCCGTCTGGACATGCATTTTGCATGAGATTTTTCAGGCGAATGACTCCGGACTTGGCCAGGGACCAGGCACTGTCCCATACGGCACTGTAATTTATTTAGATTGTCTTGGCAAATATTTATGCACATCTTTTCATTGATTTATAAATCAATTGCCGCCAGAGAGGCGTCTCCCAAGACCGTAATTAACGGACAGGCCATCAAGACAAATTACCTGAAAGCACTTTGCCATTCGAAAACTTTGTGGCCTAAATATCCTGAATATCATCAGCGGGGATCACAATCACACTTTCAGCGAGCGGTGTCCATAGTTCAAAGCTAATCCTTTGCCTTGGCTGTCCTCGGAGCTGGATTAGTTTTGAATTGCTCCTGAACCGCTGGCTCGGCATTACGGCCAATTGTCCGTGGTCTTGGGGCTCGTTGGGCTCCTTTTTCGCTCCTTGTGGCTCATATCCTTGGCCATGGCTGGTTAAGTTTGCAACTGATTTGATTTCATCCCGGCCAATTGTCCTTGCCAGGCTGCCAGGATGGGGGCGGGCGTGCTGCCACGCCTACAGCTAAGAGCTCGATAACAAAGAAAACCGGCTGGGAACGTCCGTCACTTTTCCTTCCTAAGCGGCACAGTCGCGGTCATGAGAAGAGAACTACTGTTTGTTTTTTAAATTTGTTTAAAAAAAACAGGAAAAAATAAATATATATAAAAAAAATTTTACAATTTATACAAAACTAATAAAAAAAAAATAATTATAAGAGGAAAATGAAATATATTTTTATTGTATGCGCGTTATGCATCTTATACTTTATCTTTTCTGTCAAATAAAAAGCTGAAAATATAAAATATATATAACTAAAAATTAAAATAAATACGAAGCCAACATAGAATTTTAAAGCCTAGTTTTAAAGTCACCAAGAGAAAGAGCTAATCCAAGAACTTTGTAAAGAATAAAGTTTCTATCTTTCACCCAAAAGATATAGAAATTCATATCATTTATGCTATTCCATTGAACGCTGGCGTGCATATCCTTATCATCCTGTTGTGTGTGTGTGTATAGAGAAAATATTTCACAGGCAATTTCGCAGCCTCGCACACACACACGCCCGCCGAGAACGTTTGCGTCTTGGCATCGGTCCGGTCCTGTCCCCGAGTTCTGGAGTCCTGCGCCGGCTACATGGCGACATTCACTATTGTGCATACACAAACTCTAATAAAAAATTCAGTTCACGTCCCGAGCACTTATTGATACGTGAGCATAGATGCCACACACTCGCCCAGGCCGTGACATAAGTAGCGCATATATATGCATAAGGTCCTTTGCGTTCCAGGGGGGGATAAGGACATCGAGGACATCGGCCTCAATCGGGGACGGTGCCAGAACTCCGGGGACAATTACTGACCATGAAAAATGGCCAGGAGTCGACGAGACATAAGGACTCGATCAATGCCAATGAGATGAATCAATTTTCGGGGCGCCGAATCACAGGGAATATATCCAATTAAGGTCAGATGAGAGCAACAGGACCAAGGTCAAAGGCCAGAGGGACAAGTTCTTATTTAAAATGAAACATTTACTGGCAACAAAATTAAGAATTTATATACACACGAGAACATGCCAGCCAGTTACCCAAAACCAAACTAGGACAGAATCCATATTCTCGCGTTTCCCCATGAAATACGTGCCATATTGCGGAATTATTCCAAAATGCAATAAACAAAAGAGAACAAAATAAAAACATTGATGCATTTATCCGGCATTCGTGGGAAATAAATGCAGAGAGTATACACTCTGCACCTGTGGAGGCAATATCTATGGAATAATTGCAAGCACACATATTTTTATTCAAACCAAATTCAAGCAATTAAGGCATTCATTAACAGGATGGTATTACGTTATCCTTAGATCAAAAATAGAACCTCAAAACATACATATTTCATCATTATTGCTGCGGAAATTATTATTATATTTGCCATGAGTTCTGTGCTCTAATTAATTAGTGAATTGAAGCGAGCACCTGCCAAGGAGTATTGATTACTTTATTATCTATATTATATGCACATGTACGTGGTATTTATTAATATTATACATATGTAAGTGCATTCGAGCAGGGACAGAAACAAATCAATTAACATTATTCATTGGGAAACATTTAATTGCCATAATTAAGCCTGAATGCTGGTCGCTCTTTGAGGTGTCACAAAAATGATTAAGATACAAGATTTTCAAGCCTAAAGATGTTGATATCTTAATCTCTAAATAAATGTACTTACATACATGCATACACACTGATGGAAAGATTCTTGTGAATTAACTATATATTTTTATATATATTATTTATTAATTTTATAGAATTTGTTTTAAGCTTTCTTGCAGCAGAATGTGTATAGAATAATAGCTTTGGCTTTGACTTACCCGCAGTAAAGGAAACTATGTTACCTTTCATCTTCACGCTCAAGACTTGGCTGGGATTCATCAATGATTTATTCCTTCGTTTACAGAGATTATTGGTGTTTTTTCACGATTATGATAAGAACTTGCACATTTCTAGCAAAAGAGCGCTTTTCCGAAAGTCATCCGGAGATCCGGAGATGCACACGCGACAAGCGAACACGAGGGGAGGCGCGCACTAACTGAGGCGGAGCTGAGAGCGAAGCTCAGATCTCATCCAAGCCTTGTGTGTGTTCTCTAAATTAATTTAGAGAGAGCGCCGCACACTGAGAGCTGAGCTAAGCTCAGCTCAGCGAACATACACACACACAGCACACACACTGAAGCTGACGTATGCTTTCCCTCGATCAATCTTTATCTCTCGGTCAACCTCTCTCCCTCTCTCCCTCCGCCGCGCTGCTTCAGTCAGTGCGCGTCTCCCCTCGTGTTCACATGTGACGTTTGCATCTCTGGATCTCCGGATGACTTCCGGAAAAGCCCTCTTTCGCTGAAATTGTGCAAGTTCTTATCATAATCGTGGAAAAACACCAAGAATATCTGAAATCGAAGAAGTTAATCAGCGATGAATCTCAATCTGTGCGCGTTCACCTGCTACCCGTATGCATTTCAACCCTCTTGGAAGACCACCGGAAAAGTGCCACTTAGCTGCAAATGTGCAAGTTCTCAATATAAATCTCCAAAAACACCAACATCAAAGGAAATAATCATCGATGAGTCTCAGCCAAGTCTGCCGAGTGAAGATGAAAAACAACAGAGTGTCCTTTACTGCGGGTAAGTCCAAGCCAAAACCATTATTCTACATATATAAAGCTGCTTAGCAGCGATCGGGTTTAAAAAACTTGTCTTTTAATATAAAAGAAAGCCTAATTTGGGAGCAGATCGCTCCTTGATTACATATAATAAAATATTAACGGAGGGTCGATTCTTAATATGATGCCGAACTTGGCTTGTTTTATATTAATATAAAAATAAATAATTATAATTATAATAATTAATAAAAAAAAAACTAAAACCAAAATTTTCTGAATAATTAAAATAGATATAGTCATTGGACTTACATCAACTTAAAACCGAAATTTCCATATAATTAAAAATTACTATATCTTAGAAGAGATAAAATTATGCTAAAAAACTGTGCAACATTTTTTTTAAATATTATTTTCATATACATACAAATGTATATACGAGAAAAATAATATAAACTTTAAGGGAAACACCTGAATTATTAACAAGAAAAAATCTTATGAAAAGAAAAGATTTTTGTTGAATTACGACAAAGTTATAATTATTTTATTGATATCCCGATCGTGCCTACAAAAAATATATATAATGCAGTCTTATACCATATACTACACCACAAAAAAGAAGTCTTATTTGCAAAGTTTAATAATGAATTTAAAGTAAAAACTAATAAACTAGTTCGCTTAGTAACGGACAGAGAGACGGACAAACGGACACACGACGGACTTGGCTAGCTGAAATGAAACTAAGCTCTTTTTGATATTATGCCAAAAAATAAAATAATGGGCACTCTCCGGCTGAGCCCATTGCCCAGGTGATAATCCAGATGAGCTCGACGATAATGACAAATCGCTACTTTCATTCACTGCACTCTGCTGTGCCCTTGCCTGGGCCTCTGCCCGTGGTGTCCTGTGCCATTTAATGTGCATGTCACAAAGGAGCGAGGCAATCTCGGCATAAACAGGTAACACCAGGAGAGACAATAAGCTGCAATGGCATCGCATGCATGGGGCATGGGGCATAGAGAAACGGGAAACGGAAAGTGGGGGGACACTAGATGGGACACTGGTGGCATGGCACACAAAGAGTGGAACATTTTGTTAAGGCCACTTTGCGACATTTTAATTTAAATGCTAATCAGTTGCCAATAGACTAAAAAGAACGAACCTAACCCACCTCGAGTGCAGTTCCAGCTCCGTGTGGTTCCTCTCTCTGTGTGTGTGTGGCGAGTGTGTTGTCACGGGTGTGTGCAAAAATTGCAAGTCATTTGGACGGGGCGAGAGGTGCAGCGGCAGCAGCAACAGCGCTGCAATTTGTATTTAAAATGTCGGCCATTGTGGATTAGCTGGGAAGCAGAGGAGCAGGCCTACGGCAAAAGCACGACAGGGACAGGATCAGGAGCAGGCCACTCAAAAAAATCTCAGCACATTCTGTTACCTTTAAAGCTAGATGCTCATGGATCTCTGATAGCTCATCATCGCATTGTATATTTTTAAAAGAAGATCCCCTTTTGCCTTTATCAGCCTCACCAGGCGAGTCGAATTAGTCATGCCCGTTTGTCTGTGAAATTATTCAGATTTTCCTTAGTAGCGCTTTCTACTTAAAATGTACATATTTTGTACTTAAAAAGGAAACAAAAAATATATTTAATTAATGGATATATTTTGATATAATAAATTAAACAATACGATATTTGTTATATTACATTGAATGTGATATTTTTATCAATTTGATAAAATTGTTGTTATTTTTTTTATATATTTTTTGTTATATATTAGTACTATGTTTTGTAGTTTGTTATTTTGTTTACAAGTCATTCGTAGTAATATCGAAGTTTCAAAAATAAATCTCTTACAACAAAGTTTTATAAATATAAAAAATATATTAAAAATCAATTGTACAAATTGAAGTCCTTGCTTCTGTACAATAAACACATTTTTCTCCAAGTGCAAAGAGTCACCTGGAGCTGATTGTGGCTGTTGTTTGGGTGCCGTGCCCGTCATTATCATTTGCATTTGCATTTTCGGCCGGCTCTCCGTCGGCTTGTTGGGTAAATATGGCCATTTTATGCAGCGTCCGTCCACGAGATGCCATTCAAGGTGGCGAGGCGAGACGCGGCCTTCCTCCCCAAAGCACACTTTAACCATAAAGGCCACCGCGGGAAATCGAGTTAATAATAAAGAATTTCAGGTTATTAAAAATTAGAATTTAAATTTGAATTATCCAAGCCGCTCGATATCGATAGACGGCAATCGAATACAGGCGCCAAGAAGCAGCCTGCTATGTCACTCAGATCCAGCTTTCATTTTTGCACTTTGCAACACTGCCAGCTGATAGGGTTCGTTTTTTTTTCTTCGTTTCGTTTACATTCAAGTTTGTGTTGTTTATTTTCGAGCCAGCGCTCGACCAGACCGTAAGACCGCACCATCCCACCGAATGGCCGACCGGAGGATGTGCCTTGGTGAGGACGAGCCCAAGGAGCGCCATCGCCTGCTGCAGTTGACCAACTGCCGCCTGGTGCGCGGCCACCGGCTCATCCGCGACGATCTGTGGGTGCGCGATGGGCGGATCGTGAATCCGGAGCCCATATTCTTTGATGAGCAGGCCACGGCCCATCGCCGCTTGGACTGCGGAGGCGCCATCATTGCCCCCGGCTACATTGACCTCCAGATCAACGGTGAGTGCGATCAATCCCAATCCCAATCCCGATTCCGACCTACATCAGATTCCATTTGAATTCCACTTTCGCCTCGCTGCCTCGTTCAATCAGTCGCCAAGGTCGTTGCTGCTGCTGACTCGGTTGCGGTTCATGTTTACCCCTTGCCAGGCAAGCGATCACACATATGGAGCACTCGTAATCGCGGCGAGGGTTAATCTTATCGCGGCTTTAACTGCCCAAGCGGCAGCTCAACCAGAATAGGAGTAGTAGGGCACAGTGGGACCTAGCCACGGGTGACCGCCCCGCTGGGCAGATAAGCGAACAAAGGGGGGCATTACCGCGATGAAGATTTTACGGGAAACAAATTCGCATAGGCTGTTTAGTTTAGGAGCTTTGAAAGAGATTTAAATATTCCTCACTCCATTCTATATTTAATTTACATTTTAAAAACGCTTTAGTTTGTACTTTTATATATGTGCAAGGGTATAAAAGTCCCCTAATGGGAATATCTTTTGTTTTTTCAGTTCAGCTATCGAATTCCACACAAAATAAACTACTAGCCACTTTATTTTGTTTATTAACCACTCACAATTTGAGGTCATTGATGTTTAAAAATAGCAAAAACTTAATTAAACCAATTACCTAAAGGTCAATGGCCAAGATAGAGCACATAAAAGATAGTAAATAAATAGAAATCGAATAATTTTGTGGGGAAATTTGCAGAAAAGGAAACTTTTTACAGCATAAATCTCTACCCTTGCAGGTGGCTATGGCGTGGACTTCTCCTACGACACAGAGACCATCGAGGAGGGCGTGGAGAAAGTGGCCTGCGGTCTAGTCAAGAGCGGCGTCACCTCCTTTTGTCCCACCCTGGTGACCTCGCCCAGCCAGAGCTATCACACCATATTGCCTCGCATACCGAAGACGGTGCCGAACGGTGCCGGAATACTAGGCATCCATGCCGAAGGACCGTTCATTAATCCACAGAAGAAGGGCGCGCATCCAGAAAGCTGCATTCGGACAATAGACAAGGTGACAAGCTCTAGTTTGAGGTTCTAGTTACACCTTTCTTTATAAACTCAATAGTCACAGGGACTCAGCACGCTGGAGAGCACCTACGGCTCCCTGGAGCGCATCAAGATCTTAACCCTGGCACCGGAAAAGGTCACAGACCAGCAGGTGATTGGTCAGCTGGTGGACCGAGGCATCACCGTGTCCCTCGGCCATTCGATGGCCTCGCTCAGCGACGGCGAGCAGGCCGTGCAGCAGGGCGCCAGTCTTATAACGCATTTGTTCAACGCCATGCTGCCCTTCCATCACCGGGATCCCGGCCTGGTGGGGCTGCTGGCCTCGGATGCCGTACCGCAGGGCAGGACCGTGTACTTTGGCATTATCTCGGATGGCGTGCACACGCATCCGGCAGCTCTCAGGATAGCCTACCGGACACATCCCCAGGGCCTGATCCTGGTGACGGACGCCATCTCGGCTTTGGGCCTGGAAGAGGGCGTCCATCACATCGGACAGCTGCCGCTGGAGGTTAAGCAGGGCAAGGCATTTATCGCTGGCACGGAAACACTGTGCGGCAGCATTGCACCCATGGACGAGTGTGTGCGGATCTTCAAAAAGGCCACTGGTAGGTTGGATCTGGTATTAATCTCAGCTGCGTTGTTTTCATAATCGTTATGATCTCCACCGAAGATTGCTCCATTGTCTATGCCATTGAGGCGGCCACCTTGCATCCCGCCGAATGCCTGAAGATTGAGAAGCAAAAGGGTACCTTGGACTTTGGTTCGGATGCCGATTTTATTATACTGGACGACGAACTGCGGGTGCTCTCCACCTGGATAGCAGGTGAATGTGTTCACCGGACTGCCGACAAGTAGTACATCGAATGTACGCACGGTAATGATTTTTGTATATTTTTTTAAACTGACGCAGGATGTATGTATCATATTTTTGTATACCCAAGATTCTCCCATTAAATTGTTAAATTTATACATTCCAAAGCATTTCGTGTTACTTTATGCAGATAAGACTTGACTTGACTTTTTTAAGAATCCTGTTGCCCCACGTTGTGCGCCATTAAGTTGCAACTGCAACAAATTTACCTGCAAGTTTTAGTGCTTTTTTTTTGACTTCAGACAACCCAAAATAAATACACATTCGTTTTACATATGACATGGTTTAGGTTGTTCTTTATATATTTTAATCGGTAAATCATTTGGTGTGGACAACTACACTAAATCCATATACAGTTACAAATAATAAGGTATTACACGACGAAAAAAATGTAGAATAAAATTACAAGGAGACAGGTGGAAGAGGAGGAGGTGGAGGTGGAGGAGATGGCGACACATCGGCTTGAAAACAATGCAGTAAATATATCGTACAATAAATCGATATACAAGTATAAATATATATAAATATATATATATATAGGCAATAATCAAAAAACAATTTCGGAACAGCTCCAACTCTGACTCTGGGCTGAATGAGTGGCTGCATACTAAATACTACTATTCCCTGGCCCCCTTCTCCGCTGGCTGAGGATCGAAAAACAAGCGGTGGCTAGCTAGCTGGGATTATGTACCATATATACTAACCGATGAATAATATGGTATGTATATCTAGGCCGCAACGCAACAAAAACAAAACAAAACCTATGTGGGTGGCGGTAGGGGAGTGCGTGCGTGAACGAACAGGAATCGTAGGACTATCTACTATATATATGTATATATATCAAAAGTTACGTTACAAAAGTTTGCTTGTGTCTGTGTTTTCGTTTTGGTTCTCGCATCCTTGGTAGCCTCTGGAATCGATCTTCGGTCCACGTTAGCCAACTCAAAATGCGTTTCTGTTGCTCCTCCCCGATCCGTGTGCGCTAACTAACGTATCCTATCCGCTGGCTGCTTGTAAAGTGGCGTCCAAATGTTCGTTATTACAATATCTGTCGTTTAAACTTTAGGTAGGTTGTTTCTGTTGCTTGTTCCATCTGCGTTTTTGCTGCTATTCTCGTAGTAAGTAAGTAGGTTCCCTCCGTGCGAGTGCTGATGTGCTCCTGGCCGCTGTATTGCTTCGTTTCCTTTTTGGGGGGCAGTTTCAGAAACCGATTCCCTCGATCTAAATACCATTTCCATTTTCAAT
>JAEIIJ010010309.1:0-12577 GCA_018904815.1 Drosophila ogumai | reverse complement strand
TGAGTTCTCTACACTTTGATTTTGTGGTTGAGACTGTGATTGAGAGTCAATTAATTGGTCAGAGCTCTGTTCAGTTTGGTTTTGTGACTCAGATCTTGAATGAACATCAGTTAATTCCAGCGAGCTCTGGACAGTTTGATTTTGTGATTGGGACTGTGATTGATATTCTCCTGTCTGTGAGAGAGACTGAAGATCACGTGTTTGGGCAGCCACATTTTGAATTTGAGACTCCAACTGTGCGAGATCGTAAGGTGATTGAGTTATGCGATCTTCCTCGGGATTTCGTGACTCTTGCTGATCTAATTGGGCCAAGCTTTGGGTTAGATTATTATTTTGGGAAACTAAGATGAGGTACAACGGCGACAGGCTTGGCGGAACACGGATAATCCATATGGGAGACTTCGTTTGGGATTGGACCACATTCAGTAATGGAGCAGAGGGAGCCAACACGTACTGAGGTCTTGTCTCTCGTTGCGGTTTAATGACCAGTGATTCTGTCTTATCGGCAGGTTCCATATCCAGGGGTGCGTTTCCAAATTGCTGATTTGAAATCATCATATTATATCGGTGACTGTTTCTGATCTGAAAGTCTTCTACTCTTACCAATTTTCCATTTAATAATCCAAGGCATTCGTTGTCTACTACAGCTCCAATGGCAAGGAACGTGAGAAGCGTCGAACATGAGACGATTGTCATATTGATATTACACTCACTTTTGGGGCGAATCATTGCCTCCTCTTATATAGGTTCGACACAAATTTACTGTGAAATTAGAAAGATCATGCTTTAAATGGGAATGCCTAGGCGAGGATAATGCTATCAATATGCAGGCGTTGCATAACAAGCGATAAGAATATTAAAAAAATTACGCAACAGCCTTGAGAATGGGGATACTTATATCCAGCTATATCGGTGGCAAAGACAAATACTAATCTTTTTAATACAAATACCATAATGAAAGTAGATCCTCACTGAAAAAATGTCACAATTTTTAACTACCTAACTATTTCAAGGATTATTTGAAATCCAAGTAAGACTCTTTCATTGCCTCATAAGCAAAATAAAAGAGTTTCGTACGCTTTTAGTGCAAAAAAAAAAATAAATTAATAAAAAATAAAAAAAAAAAAACGTTTTCTAAAACATTTTTTTTGCCATTCGATAGTATTTTCTTAGCTCTTTGCTTAGTGTAAATGATGGGTTTGTTGAGTTTTCATTTTAATTATATTGGCAAAGCGAACGTACGAAAAATAAAAGTCGACTTTGGATGAATCTATTAAAATTATAATATATAAATCTGCCAATTGGGGCGGAATATTCTAAAGTAATAACTTTACTTTTAAAATAGATGCATGTAGCTTTCTATTGAGTCCTTTACTAAAGAAATATCTCCATTTTATTTTTTTTTTTTTTAATTGAATTAGGTACCGGTCGCGAACGTACGGCTAGCGAAAAAATGCATACGGATTCAGGATAATTTGTTTCAGAAAACGATCAGATATGATATGGATCCTTTGTAGTATGAAAATTTTGACACTTATTTATAAAAATACAGAAAAAAAATAAAAAAAACAGGATTACGAAGATTTTTCTTTCGGCACTGGCTTACTATTTGGCGGATATGCCCATATATATTTTTTTCCCAACAATTAATCAGCTCTCGACCCACCATCCGCCCAACTCTGCTGGTTCCATTGGCGCTCGAGTAGGGAGCCGTTCTATCCTGATTACGGATGCCCAAGATTTAGTTAAAAAATTAATATCCCTAACTGTATATGTTTTTATTAAATCAATCGAGCTCCTTAATTGGTGGCTTGCGGCTGCGAGAGTAACTGCTCCAACTCCGCCAGCAACTTTGACTGCTGCAAATACGCCAGGAACTGCCTCCCCAACTGCGACTCATAAAACTCCTGCGACACGGACGGTGGCAGTGTCTGAATAAACGACTGCCACTCCTCAAGCGATTTTGGCTTCGACTGTGATTGCGATTGCGATTGCACTTGCGATCGCGACAGCGACTTCGGCTGTATCAGCGGCTGTGGCAGTGACTGTGACTCCGATGACGACTGCGACTGCAATGGGGATAGTAAAAATATAAATAAGTACATTTATAAAGTTATTGAACGGATCTCGCTTACAGGTGTCTGTGCGTTCGGTGCCGATTCTTCATCCAGTCTCTGAGCTTGTTCTTCTCTCAACCTTTGTAATGTTAGCTGCATCGCAGAATGGACCCTTTGTGTTAATGTCCTCAGCAGGGATTGAATCCCAATTAAATTGTCAAGGTCCAAAACCAACTTCTTCTGGGCCAATTTCTGTTGCTTGGCCTCTCGTAGTTCTTTCCGCAGCAGAAACTGAGCACGAACTAAAATTTGTATCAAACTTAAGCGAAGATCAGAAATTTGGCTTGGAGTTGGACTTGTACGTGGGACAGGATTCTGAGGGACAACTTCATTTTCAGCTGAAGACGAACCCTCTTCTGAGGAGTCCTCTTCCTGCGACTTGTTTGAGGGTGATGCAGGGTTTGGTTGCTCGTCATTATTCTGGTTGGCTTCGCTACTCATCAAATCAAAGTTACCCAGCAAATCATCGTCGGAATACTGTTAAAAAAAAAAGACACCGTCTGTAAATTAGATACAGCAGATATTAGACCGCTTGTGAACCTCGGCTGCCACAGCACCAATAGCCAAGAGCGTGAAGAGAGCAGGAAAAGAAACTATTTTCATCTTGGCAAAAATATTACTTTGGGGGAACCGGTCTTCGTGGACTCTTTATATATGCCACAAACTGAAATACCGCGAAATTAAAAAATGAATGCCTAATTGACAGTGCTAGGCCGTAGATAATCATTTTGGTATTGATTATTGCAGTAATTGCCAGGGGTTAAGATCATACAACCTTGAAATAAACTCTAAACACTTTAAAAAGGTGCCTAAGGCATTTTCTTTTTGAAATTTATTTTATTTAAAGCTTAGGATCAAAACTCTTTTGCCGCTGCACAGAAAAAATGACTCAACTGCCTTTTGGTTCCGAAAATGGATCTAGAAATTTTTTTTAAATTAATCAAGTTCTGAATCCAATATGTAAGCATTTTATAAGTTGAATATCTATAAATTTCTTTATAAAATTCCATTAAGGTCAAGAATATATCTTGGTGTAGCTATAGGCATTTTAAAAATAACCAAAAAAGGTCGTGAATAAATATTAAAATAGTCTTTAAAATTACAATGATATCTGTTACACTGTAAATACTAATTGAATTTTTTCTGCTAAATTTCAGAAACATTATTGCATAATTTCCTTAGCTAATTAATGTATTGATTTATTAATGGTACTCATCAGAAAACTGCTTCTTCTTCTAAGCTTTAGTAATGTTACAAATCTGTATCCTCTGTTCAAGTTTTTGAGCAAGGGTTTGGCACAGTTCCTAAAATTTTCCTGAAATATTATTAAACGTATACCAGAAAAACACTTAAAAAGGAAAAGATTTGATATATATATGTATATAGATCTCGGCTCAAAATTATCGCTGAATCTTTATTCTTCTTTCATAATAACATTCCAATTTCACTCTAAAAGTAAGTATCCTTACAACTTGTAGCGATCGCACTGGTTAATGACCTGATCGTAGACGAGGGGACGGACGTCCTTGGAGATCGTGAAGTCAAAGTGGGAGAAGCTCTCGGACGCTATCTTGGTGTTCCCGATGCAATTGGGCAGGCCATTCTGCAGCTGGGAGGTATCTTTGGTGGATCCCAGCCAGTCGTCGGCGCCGTAGTACAGATGGACATTGCTTTGGGCCAGCGATAGGTTGTACTGGGGCGGAAAAAGGGACTTGTAGCGGAGGAGATTCAAGACGCTGCCGTAGTCATAGCGCTGGAACACCGACTGTCCCTGCTGTTGGGCATAGTGGAGGATCTGCTTGGCTGAGGCGCCCTGCGAGGAGTGGCCCGCTACAATAGGGACAAGTGTCTGCAAGAGATTCGATTGAATGGAATCATCCACCTCGGAGTTGTGACAAAAATCCAACCTGATTTAAGCCGTGCCAGTTAAAGCCACAAATTATATATTCGAAGATGCCACAGATGCGACTGGTTATTGCGGACAACGAGCAGATGTGCTTATTAAATTTTTGAATAAGCGTCGTCTGCAGCGAGACCTGGTGGCCACCCAGAAGTTCGACCAGCAACTGCGATATGGGATAACGCTCCAGATTAGTTCTCCATATTCAGAATTCCTCCCTCTAACCACTTACCGTAAATCCGCCCTTGAAGAGCCCCAGGAATTTGAGCACTGGGCTGCGGTTTTCCCTTAGGTAGACCGTTGGGGACAGCGACTGCATGATGCTCACCTTTTTGGCATACTCCGCCCTCTCGCTGCACATCACAAAAAAGGCCGTAGAACCCTGCGAGTGCCCGATGTACTGGATCTGTTTCTGCCTCGTCTTATCGATGATTGCATCCACGGAAGCCGGCAGATCGTAGGTTCCGATCTCGTGATACGAAAAGTCCCAGTATTCCGAGTCGGGCAGGTAGCCCTTCACGTGGTCGCGCGAGTAGATGTTGCCCCTGGTATTGAGCATCCAGACGTCGTAGCCCTTGAGGTAGAGGAGGTAGGCCAGGCCGCTGTTCGGTCCGAGCTGTACCCAGGAAGCCGAGCTGGACATCAGTCCGTGGACAAGGAGAACGGGCCGGGCTCCTTGCCTTGGAATTCGATGCAAACATAGCTTGTAGCCGTCAGTTGTGTCGACGTAATGTGTCTCAGCCGGAAAGCCGTACTTCGAAATTAACTCCACCTACCAGTACTCTGGTTTACGGATCTGAATACTATATAATATCTTATTTAACTACTCACCGTGTTCAGCTTGGCGTCGACCTCGATGTCCTTTTCCATAAAATACAGCGGTTGACTGATCATTGGAGAGATCACTTGAGGCCGAGCGGGCGAATTGCAACATAAAGCCATCGAGTTGTGCCGGAAATTGGGCGCGGGCAATGAATCAAGGTAGGGTAAACCGCCCAGTATGAAATTGGGTTTGCTCCAAGCACTGGGCACAGCAGTGCCGAGCACCAGAATTACAAGCAGCGGTGAAATAATAAGCATTGTGTGGCCAATGTCTTGCCCGGATCGCAGAAGACTTCTTTTATAGGTTTGAATCTAATTGACCGAATAATTAGCCACATTCTGGGTTCGCCAAGCTTATTATGCACGGTACCATAACGGATCAGATTTTAAAACGTTTTTCCTAGATTATAATAAGGTTTCTTGAAAGAAAATTCATAGGATAAAAAAAAACCAAAGAAACAAGAAACTATTTAAAAAAAAACCAATACTTATTTAAAGAATTATATTTATATAATCATATTTAAAACAGGGTACTACAAACATATTTTTTGTTAAACCAAGGAGGAGCTACTTAAAGATCTTCGTTTCCATAAAAGCTCCGGAAGAACTGCACAGAAACTTGAAGTTTTGCCAATCTAATTGTAAGAGTGCACCGAGCTCAACCCTTATTATCCTTGGCCCTTGTTTCGTCCTTTTTCCTTGCTCGCCTGTTTGCGCAAATTTGATTATCAAAATAAGCAGGCAGAGTGCAGCCGCAGAGGCAAGACTCCGCGTGAAAAAAGGAACAAGGATAATGCCATGTCGCCGCACTCTCTCTGGTGGCACCCGGCTCATTGTGGCGTGAAACAAGCTGGAAATTGTGCTCCACGGCCACTGGCACTGCCACTCTGCCTACTCCTCCTCATTGGCACTCCTTTTGCTGATTAAAGCTCCACCGGATGCCGCTCCTTTGGCTGCCAACTGTGGTGATTTGCCATTCTTTCAAGCATATCATTAGGATGCAGCGCGGCGGCCCTGCACAAACGGGATATTAAGCCCCCCGCAGAAAGGACTTGACACATATTAAATTTCGTCCTGTCTCCCTGACAGTCGGCATCGGAATCGGGCGCCTAATGAAGGTTAAGCAACTTTTAATGTCCCGGCCCCGGCCATTTTGCAGACCATTAAATGTTTCGCCTGGCAATATGCCATATGTTTCCAGCACGGACATAAGCCCCGGCAAAGCGTTGCGCAAAAACTTTTCTTATCATTTCAGCGCCAAAAGCCATAAAGACGCCTCGTGGGCTTGTGTGTGTGATGACACGACGATGACAGTAATCGTAATCCCAGTCATGGTAATGATGACACCGGAGTCCTAGCTCCCCCAAGCAGCCATATGAGCATATGTTGCCGTTGGGTTCGTTTCTGGGCGAGAGCTAATGAGCGATTGTACCCTTTTCGGGTTTGACTTGAAATTCCGCGGACTCAGTCACGAGTGCTTCTTTCAATTAGTAATTGAACGGTGTAAATCGAATCGATATGATTGCTCTTTATTTGATTAGTATTTATGGCATTCCATTCCCTCGTGACCGTCAAAGTTCTGCTCCGGTGTCACGCCCAATGAACGCCTTCCGGCTTCCCAGTCAATCTCGATTGGTGTGACTTTCGACGGTCTCAGTTTCTTCTAAGAGCGGAGCCAAGTCGGAGACCAGAGACCCTTTCCCAGTCGAGCAGAACGCCATAAAGTCTAGAGTGTATAAAGACTTTAACGTTTGACCTTTTACTGCACTTTGGGAAAAAGCGCATGAAAAACCTACATGAAGTTTTAAAGCCAAGCAAGAAAGAAAGCGGTTTGGAAAGCCAAAGATTTGACAATAAAATTATAATTAATATATTTACTTGATACTAATAAATTTGATATTTAATTGAGGGTGAATTCTCTAGCTGAAGAATATATTTTATTTAAAATAACGCCAATGAAAAGGGTAATCATTTCCAGAGCTTAGTTTAAGGCACTTATAAATACCATTAAAAATCTCTTTAGATTTTGGTTATTTCAAAAACCTCACAATTGTTGAATGAGACTCTTACTTTAGCTAGCTATCTTAATTTTTTCCAGTGCCTTGTTTTCTGTATGGTTATGTGAGCATTTACATGTTCACACAAGCACACATGCCCTCACTCTCACTGGCACTCCACTCCCTCTGTAATTTCATGCTCCATTGGCCGAGCAAATCGCCACACAATCAAAGGGAATAGCCTCAACTTGGACCTTTGGTCAAACGCTTTAAGCTGCACGAATGCAAGCGGAATGAACGCCCAGAATGTGTCCCACATTATCAGAATTTCGTAATACTTGAAATATATTCAAATTCCTTGGCACAATTTATGCACTTTGAGACTTTGGTGTCGGGCATTTTGGGCCCAGAACGCGACTCTTCTCCACGATTGGCGTTTGTCCAGGGTCTTTGTTGCGTTATTTATGCAGCTGCCTCGCGCCACACTATCTCCAGCTGTCGTTGTTGCCGTTTCTGCAGTCATGGCCACTTGTTTCCGCACGCCATCCACCCAATCACCCAATCACCCAACCACCCAGCCACCATTTCTTCTCAGGGAGCAAAGCGTCCCCTCCATTTTTATTTATTTTTCAGTGTTATTTCTTTTTTCTTTCGCTATTTTCTGTACATTTTTTGCTGTCGGGGCCCCAAACACGAGAAGTCCATTTCGAAATTTATGTACACACAAATTGAAAGCGCAGGGAGGAGGGACTTCAGCTGGAACTGGGACTGAAAGAAAGCAGACAAAAAAAAGGGAAAAGTTGCCTGCATTGCTCGAATTGCAGTTTTGGTAAAAAGAACTTGGGGCCAGAAAAAACACAACGATATGCCTTTAAGTGACACTTGCAGGGGGGCATCGGTGGAGTTTCTCCAACAAAACGCTTTGTCCAAAACAGTCGGTGAAAACGCTTTGAATTCGCGCTGGTCTTTAGAGTCCTAAAAGGACAGAGGAGATGCAGCAAAAAGAGCAGGACAATTGGAAAGAGATCAGTTGAAACCCATAGGGTGGGACAAAGCGTAAAAGAAATGGATTAACTTTAAGCTCTAGGGGAAAAATAAGGGGGTCATGGAAAAAAATTGTAATTACAAGAAAGGAAGCTAACTTCGGGGAAGCGATTTTTTAATACATTTGCAGATGGTCATTTTATTATGAAAATCTTTCATAACGGAGACAAAAATACATTCATTTTAAATTCGGAAATTTTTTACATGGTTAAGAAAACGGTGTACAAATATAAAATACATTTTTAAATTGAAATTTTTTGATGTTTTTTTTTTTGCAATTTAAACAACGTAACCCCTTATAAAATTTTGAAAAAATAGTACAATTTTTTTATAATGATCAAGAATATATATGCATTTCGAACGTCTGACTCAAATAATAATACCATGCAAGGGTATAAAAAGGGAACTCCTACTGCAAACTTCTCCAAGTAATAACTTCACGGAATTCTTATTAAAATTTATAACATAATAATGATACAACATTTTGTATGATTTATTTATGTTGCCATTAAATGAAAATATTTTAAACAGAAATATACTTGAATTTATTTCCTTTTTCAATCCATTCAACCTTTAAATATTTATTTTCCAACAAGTTCTTCTTCAAGCTCCCATTCAGGCTTAAACTTCTGCTAAACTCATTTGTTAGACCCACTAAACAATAAACAACCATGGCAGTTTATTGCCCTCTGAACTTCAGGGGGGCAGCGCGAAAAGTTCACCTCGTTTATAAGGCGGCATTGGCATTTAACTCGCTGTTGCAGTTGCAGTTGCCGGTTGCGATTGCTCTTGGCATAAATTAGATGCGGCAGCGGTTGCATTTGTGCGGCTCCTGGCTTGTGGTCCCAGGTTCCAGGTTCCCTGGATCGCAGGCGCCCGCAGGCGTGTCTTTGTTTCGGCGGCAGTGTCATCATGGGTTAACCTGGGCTGCATTTAACCCTGAGTTGAGCCAACGAAGCTGCGCCACGTTTCCTGTCAGTCCTTCTGACTGACTGACTGCATTTGCATTTCAATGCCCTGCTTTGGCACTTTTTTAAAGAGTCTAATGACAGAGAAAATAATTAGTTTTTTTTTTTAAAGTCTTTAATATTTTAAACAATTTTATAAAGGGATTTTCATATTAAAAAAATTTATAATAAATGCAAGATTAATAGTAAAATAGTAAATATAATTTGGTAAATAAATAAATGCTTTAAATTCTGTTAATTTAATATTAAATCGAAAAGGCCAAGATTTTTTTTTAGGCAAATAAGATACCCATTTATCTTATTTAAATTCCCCCTTATATAGTCCCAGTGTAGTTACCCCTCTGTACTCCCATTTCTAAACTCAATTATCGCTGAATGCGCGACTGGCAACTTTGTCTTGTGTATGCTAATTCCATTACAATGCAGTCCGGTCCGGTTCCAGGCCATATCCCCCCCATTCCCAACCTCGGAGGCCAACTCGATACCCAATGAATTATGATGGACGTTGTCATGAATGGGCCACACACTCTCTGGCACACACTTAATACACTCTGTGGTCTGCGGCGTGCGAGAGTGTGTGTCTGCCTGTGTTGGCCATGTTTATCTCTCTGGCCAACGTATACTTAGCGCATTTATCAGGGAAAAAGGGAAAAGGGATGATGAGATGGTTAGTGGCTCGGTGGGCCGGTGGGTAGCTGGGCAGCTCAATGAGCGTTTGGCGGCACACACGCTATCGGTAGATTGCTGGCTAGGCGTTTTTGCTCTGACACGCCCCGCCGCGAACCACGAAGTTGTGAAAATGGCCAAGGAAAAGGGGGCGTGGCAGGAGAAATGAAGTGCTTAGCGCCTGGCTACTCACAATAACGCTGAAAGTGCACTGAACCAAAATTGGGAAAGGATTTAATTGGAGGAAATTTCATTGAACTTTGAAATATTTAATAAAAAATTTAACAATCTCATTTATATACTTGAACTTACCTAAAAGTTAGTTTAGTGAAACAACTGATATTATTTATTTGAAATAAAGATTTAAATTAGTATCTATTGTAAGTAATATATCTATAAAAATCTTCTTAGTTCCCTGATGGCATTTTCCTGTTACATATTTCCAGTGCATAACTCGATGTGGTTGGGGCCAAAACCCTTTTGGCAGCTCCACTTCATTATAAACATTTCTCAATTGATTATCGTTAGTGTGTGAGTGTGATAATGCCATAATTATGCCCCTGCCTTGGCGTGCTCAACGTTACAGCTCCGTGTTATAGTTGCGGCTTTCGCCTCGCCGATTATATTTGCACGCATGTCCTTTGGCGCTGCCATCCTGCCTTTCCTGTGGACTTTACGCCGTGTTTTCACTCCGGACTATGCTCTTTGCATGCGCCTCTCACATTTAAGTAAGTAATCCCCATAAACTGCTCTTGATATATTTCATTATCGTAATGAAAAGGACTACAGCGCATATTACATTTATTTTTCTGCTTTCAGCGCCAGTAGGGATATTGATAATGAAATGAACAAAGTGTGGGTATTTTATGGATATTATTTCTTGATTGGTCAGGCAATGGGTTAAGGCTAAGCTCCTGGACTTTATGTAGTACCTTAAGGTATTTGATGAGAGGTTTACTTGGTTCTGACAGCGGGAGAAGTGAATAGTTAAATCCTCTTGTAAATAAGATACAAATATACACTTCCAAAACTTCAGTTGACTAATTTCCATCAGACATCAAGTTATTTACCCTTCCCCATTGATTTTCCCCCTCAAATCAAAGTCAAATTAAATGTCCTCAAATGAATTTAATTCTTTCCCGCTCCGCTCTCTGTGTGCAATTAGTCGGTAAAACAAGTTTTCATTAAATGGGCTTAATTCAATTAATTTACGGCTTCAGTTTACGAATCATATTAAATTAAATAACGATGCATCTTTTACATGGCTCAAAAGTGACACTCGCCAGCAGGGAAGCCTTTCAATTGGCGTTAATTCCCACGTAAGAGGGAATTCCGGCCGAGTTCTGTTGGCCAGTGCCGAAAGTCTTCTCGATTTCCATAAATTAATCAATTCCGCGGACATCGCCGCTGTCAGCCTGTAATCCTTTATCACTCGTTCATTTCATTGATGGCCGGCCAGGATTCTTCGCCTCCAGATATGGCCGGAGTCGGGACCAGGCCCCTGACAATACGCAAATAATGGCGTAATTAATGGAAAGAGCATCATATTTTTATCGACAGAAATTAACAAGCCCATCAACACGGGCAAGGGGATTGGCAATGGGAATCGAACTGGGGCGGAGACAGAATTTATGGCCAGGCTGCTCGCTCGCTTGGTTAAATCAACTATTTAAATGCCATTAAATATTAAAATTAATTAACTTTTATTCCACATTTGCTATTTCCCACAAAAAATTTAATATTGAATTGCGGCAAAAAGGCCTTTCTGTTTCTGATTCACAGTCGCTGACCCTGAACTTGTCGCACTGCAGAAATAAATTCCGGAGGCTGGTCCCGGATCCATGTACTGTGGCACGTGCACAAAAGTAATTACAAAACGCAGACAAGCCGGGGCGGGATCCCCCTTTTTAACGGCTGCCAGTGGGCGTTGGACTTGAGTGCGGCTCTGACAGCTAAAAAACGAATTGTAATTGGCTGCGAATCAAGTCTGGCCACCATCACCGTCGGCCAGAGTGCAGGACCCTCGGCCCTTGACTTGACTCCAAAGGGAAGTTGCTCCTTTGACTGGCCGAATAAAATGGAGTCGCTGGCGCTGGGCCAAAAACTTTTCCAAGTCGTAAAGTTCCGAAAGGCTGACCTTCTCACGCCACTTTTTCACTTAGGCTCCACGCACTTTTATTTTTGTGAGCCTTCTGAGCCTTAATGAGCCAAAAGCCTGTCTAGAAGCCAAACTCCTTTCGGCCAAGACAAAGATTTCGCATGAAATTTTATGCGCGCGTGATTAAAAGTCACGTGCGTTACATAGGGGGGTGGTTCGAGGGGCTCTGTAGCCCCCTTGAGCAACTGCTGCAACTAATGTGAGCCCACGACTAAGGCAGACAATGCTGATCATAATCTCCAGGCAGGCAGGCTGCTGCTAACGAGCTTCGTGTCGAGATACACTTTAATGCTATTGCTCTACTTTATTGGGCCAACAACTTCAGGAAAGGTGAACCAAATAAATGGAGTTGTACCTACTTTTCCCAAGTGTAGTTAGCTTGTGGCTTTGGGCATTTAAGGCTACAAGCTGAAGCTGTGCTCCCATTGTCTCACCAAGGGCTCAGCGGGCCAATTGATTGGTCTCGTTTTCATTGTTGGCCAATCGGCCTGGGACCTTTGCTAACCGCCAACTGCAAGTTGCAACACACTTTAGGCCTGTTGATTGTCCTCTGATTGGCAGTTGGCAGCATAATCACGCCAAGGCATTGAGTAGAGGGGCTAATTGTCGTGGCACGCGTCGGGACTTAAAGGAACCGCGTCCCATTAAAGGTGAGACTGGAAAATTGGGCAACTCCACAAAATGCTTAAGATTTGGATTCGAACAAGTGGGTCAAAAGGGCAACGGTTTGGTGTTTACAGTCTTGTAGCTAAGAGTTTATTTGAGTGTCAATCAAATATAGTTTTATATTTTATCTAGAGTATTTTGTTAGTCTAGTTTAGCTTTCTTTAATATAATATGATAGCAATTACAATTTTTATACCCTTGCAGGGTATTATAATTTCAGTCAGAAGTTTGCAACGCAG
>JAEIIJ010010295.1:0-14752 GCA_018904815.1 Drosophila ogumai | reverse complement strand
AAAAAAAAAAAATAACTATGCCAAGACAATGAAATGCAAACAGTTAGAACGGCACGGCGAAAAGTCATTAGATAAACCTCCTTTTTTTTACAAGGGAGGAGAGAGAGCATTATAATTAGGTAAAGGCTTTATGTACATCTGACTTTTTTTATCAACTATTTTTGGGTTCAATAGTGGGCACAGTTACCGCAAAAATGTACACAACAGGTTTAGGATTAGGATTTAAATATTTTTTAAAGGTATTGTTTGATGGATATATTTATATTTATTAATATCACTAACACTTTATTAATAAATATTATTAAAATATGTTTCAACTATTAAAATATGCAAACAAAAAATGTACAACTAAATAACACAAATCCCTCTTTATACAAAAATTAAAAATGAACCTTGTCACTTAATTTTGATAATAAAATCATAACATAAACGCTTCAATTAAAAATGCCCTCGTAAATGCCATTGGACTAATTCAACACTTCGGCATAATTAATTTCACAACGAAGGCTCAACAAAAAATTACAAAAAAAAAAAAAAAATAATAATAATAATAATAAAAATAAAAAAACTACCACAAAACGTGGCAAAGTACAAGGAATTTTAATTCATAATTAATACGAAACGCATATCACGCATACGTTCATAATTTTTTTTGCGGCTCTAAAATTCGTAATCATCTTAATAATAACAATATCAGACCACGTAGCATAAACTATAAGCCGTAAAAAAAATTATTGTTGCAAATCAAACAGCAGCTGACGATGGGTAAACAATGGTCCCCAAAAAATATATATACTATATAAAACCTAGAGAGCTGGTGAGCTGGAGAGCCAAGTAAACAATAAAACACGAGCAAAGTTGGCAAACAACAGAGGCTGAAAATGAAAGGAGAGCGTGTCGAATTTGGGTGAGATCTGCCATGCCTATAAACTGTATTCAATATATACTATACATAATGGAGGAGCTGTGGGTGGAGCAGCCAAGGCGACATGCTACAAATCAATCAGCCAAAATCAAAATAAAAACGCAACCTGTTTGGCATTTTAAATATATTTGATGCGGTGAAGCTTGGCAATTTTATTTTCATGTTTGGGTCCCTTGCATACTCTATAATATATAATATTTCGATTTGATAGGGCTTTATGGCAATGGAAACCAAGAAAAAAAAACAAAAGGCTTTAATCACAGTGTTCCACATCAACATATTTGTTGACCAAGCTCTACATTGTTTTTGTACGGATTGTTGTAAAGTTAAATGAGATCTTAATCACCAGTTTGCATGTAAATAAAGGCTGTCAGAAGCTCAACTCCATATTTGAAAAATGACTACCTTTTTACTTAAAGGTTGTATAAGATAAAAGGTGTTAGAGCCATAAGGGGATTTACCTACTTTGTTAATTTATGAGATGACAAGAAAATACCTAGCTTTGCCTAAAAAACTTAGTTTTGGTTATTTGGTATTAAATATGTACATTATATAGTCGTAAATAAAATTGGGCTTTTGTATATTTATTGTGTAGTATTTCACCTTCTCATTACTTTTTATATTTTTTGGGCAAGGAAATTGCCCAGAATTGAAAAAAACTACAAATGAAATAACTACAAATTAATAAATTAAATAAATTTCTTAATTTCATTTTTAAGAAATCAAAAGCTATTTTGTAATGTCATCAATTTCCCATATTTGAATAATAAATATATTAAAATAAATAAATTGTAGCGTTTTACTTTGGTTTTTGTGAATAAAATATAACTACCTTTTATTGGTTAAAACGAAAAAAAAAAAAAAGGTTTTTTTAATAGTTAAATTTTCCTTTGTTAGTATCTCCAAGTGTTTTTTCTGAGACCAAAAACTATGTGCGTTGAATTTTCTTTTCTTTGTATTTCTTTTCTTTTTTTTCTTTGGGTAATTGTTTGGCACACATAACAAACTTAAACTCAAAATGTGTATTGCGGTTTCTTTTTTTTTTTTTTCGCTTTTCCACTCTGACTGCATGGAGTTGGAGCTGCTGATGATGATGGCTAATGCGTCGTTTAAATGCTGACATGCATGACGAGGGCGAGATAAGATATAGGCCATATACTACAAACCACATACATAGCACATACAGCTCTATATACTACGGCATATATGTAGGTACATATTTGTTATTCGAGCAGATTTTGCTGGCGCTGATAAAAGCGTTGATATCACCGGGAAGTTGGGGCCGCCACAATGCTAAAAGCCACGCGTATTTCGAATTAACATTAGCGTGCTGATTAAGCTAGTCAATTCTAGCACAGCAGCAGCACCTCCTATGAAACACTTTTATATTATTATTAAATAATATTAATAATGCTGTTCAAGTGGAACTCCCTGCTCTTTTGTTGCCAAGCGAAAAAATGCAGTGATTCACTTTGGCAACATCTCCTCAAAAGTCGAACCAAAGAAAATTAACAATTTCATGCAAAAATCAAAAATCTTTCCATGCTCTCGAGTGACGCAAATACCGGGAAGACCTCTGACGTCTCTGGCTTGGACTTTAAAGTCGATTTATTTCTGGGCACTTGTGGTGATTTCGTCACCCCCAGAGGAAGGGAATCCGTTGGAGTGCAAATGTGATAATCACCGGAAAAGGGGAAGTGATATTACGGGTAATACCTGAGTCACCTGGTATGTTTGGGGTGGGAAAAGGCCCTACAGGTTAATGAATATGCAAAAGTAAACTCATTTCTGATAAGTGAATTGAGTCACATGACAACATTTTTTAATTACCATAAGCTTACTTTGAAAATGTAAGATTTATTTTGAAAAAGCCAAGAAAAGAATTTTTCATAAGTAATATTCGCAAATATTTCAATCCTTAAAGCATTGTGCTAAATATGTTAATTAAAAATCATCGATAGGTCCTGCTTCATTAGTTTTATTTAATTTTCAATATTAATATTCGCGAGTTGATGGATGGCAAATACAAATCAAAGCTAATGAATACATTTCAAACCAGTTTGTGAAAATATTTCCAGAATATATTAACTTAAACAATGGCCCTCGGATTTTACCCAGATTGATTTATCAAATTTAAATAAGTCAAGCTACAATATAAGCTTGATAAATGAAGTTAGGCAATAAGTAAAGCAAATTAATAAATAATCATCAATCATACATTTAAATACTTAAATAAGTATACTTATTTAATTTTTGTTACTTTTTATATTTGATTTAAATTAGGGATAATGAAAAATTCAATACATGTCGATTAATATGCTGAAAGGTAAATTCATTAAATTTTTTTGTAATCTTAATTATTTAGAAGCTCTTCTTATATACCTTGTACAATTCTAACAATCCTATATTGTAAACTACTTGTTTTACTATTTAAAACTCAATTATGAAAACGCGAATTCCATAAAACAAGCGGGGAAGCTTTTCAAATTTAATTGCCTTTCCTGCCCTTTTCTTGTTTCTTAACTGAAAATTTAAACATTTATTTTTTGCAGCCACTCATCTGGTCATTCCCTCGACGTTTTAGATATAGAGGCCAGGCTTATCTGATTCACGTGGATGGCTGGAAATCCGATAGAGCAGCCTGCTCCACTTTTCTGACAGCTCGACAAATGCTCGTTCTCACCTTTTCAGCGGAGCCCACACAGCGCGCTCGTAATCAAAACAATCATCATCCCCATTGCAATCATCTCCATCTCCATCTGCCACCTCAGTTAATTACACACTTTTGCGGTGAACAAATATACTGTGTATATATATACACATATATCGAAACATGAGTTAATGTGATAGTTAGAATGCGCGGCACGTCGGTTGGAACTGAGGAAAAATGTCAACCAGCGACCAGAGACCGACCTTAACGACGTGATTGATATGGAACAGGAAGAAGACCGAGTCCGAGCGAAGCGAAATTTTGATGGGGAAGTCGTTGCACGATTTATTGTGTGATCAGGGTGCACGCATACTTATCGCAGGCACTCTTTCTCTTAATGATTCGGTCACTAAAAGTTAGTAATTTTTGTTGGTTATAGCAGTTGAATTTATTTATTTTTTGAAATAAAATCAAACACCTTGAAAACGCTAATTAGAAACTAAGCTTTTTTTGTATTTTTTTATTACATAAAAATAATTAAACATATTGAAAAGTAAGGGCTAGCAGAAATTGTAATTAGCTATGTACACCTGTACCGTGCATCTTTCCTTTCTTTCAGAATTATTAAAACCTTAAGGGTCGCAGCTTTGCCCTGTTGGAAAATTAAAACTTTAAGAGCGGACTGCAAGTTAATTAGTTAACTGTAAGCGGCGCTTCGCTTGTCATTCACCGAACGTAAAGATATAAATGATACAAGTGATATATAGAAGAGGGGTTAAGCTAACTTCCAGGGGAAGGCAGAAGGCACGCCATAAACATCAAGTGCTTGTCTAGAGTGTCTTGTCTCGTGACCGTATAACATGGCAGGCTCTCTTTTTCTCTCTTTTTACTTGCCTCTACCTTTAACCGTTATTCGGCTAACGAGCGCTTGCAAAATCCAACAAAAAAATCGTGTTTTAATTTTTTTTTTATTTTTGTTGTTGTTTTTGCTACTTTTTTGACAGTCTCAAGCAGACTCTTCACACAGACAGCCCGGCCGAAATGCTCAAGTAAGCATAAAATGCAATTAAAAGAAGCATCGCCGAAGAGAGCGAAGGAAATTAGAGCAAGTGTACAAGTGTTAAAAAAAAGAAGAAACCAATGATATTAAAAAAAAAAAAAAAAAAAAATTATTGAACAACGAAAAAGTTAAGAGAGCTTTAGGAATTGTGCTAGGAGAGTGACAAGTATCTTGGAGAAGAAAGAAAATAACTTGAATAGAAAGACATAATTTAAAAAAATTAGAAATTGAAAAACTAATTTAAGAATCATATTAATCAAATGTATCCAATGTAAATGAAAAAATGAGGTTTTGTCAGCACTTTTGTTTAGATAAATATTTATCCTTACCATCTCGGAATACAAATTTTAATTAAATAGTTTACTTATAATTTCTAAATCAATTTTCACTTACAGTATTTAATCCTTGAGGCCTATCAGAATTAATACAAAAATGTATAGGCTATGTATTAAAGATCTTGCTTGGTTTGTTATCTTATTTATTTGCTGGCTTTAGCAATTGATATAAATTTGCTTTTATTGGATGGCTATTTAATGTATCACCAAAACACGAATATATATATTCCATTAATTCCACACTCAACTCAACTTTCGCGTGTTTATCTTGTGTTTTTTTAATTTATTTGAATTTTACTTTTCGTTTTGTTCCCTTTGTTTCTCGCTTAGTCTCTCTCTTTGCCAGCGAAACTGAGGCAACAAAAGAGGGGAAAAAATACTGTCACGGCATATACTCGTAATAAATAAAAAAAAAAACCAAGACGGCGGCTGTTCGTTCATTTGAAAATGATTATTAAACATTGCCTGCGAATTAAGCGAGAATTTCGTTGGTCACTTTTAGCATACATTAGGAGGGATCTCTCCAGAGGCTGTTTCTATGTTTTGTATCTCGGGGATTTGTTTTATTTCCACGCACACAGCTACATATATAAATCCGATTCTGGATTAGTAAATTCCGCTTCCTTCTGCTTCACTCTCGGCTCTTTCCGTAGCTTTTCGCTTTTCTCATTTGCTCGGTATTGTTTATTCTTTTTTTCCTCTTTTTGTTTAGACAATACACTCCACTGTTATTCGCCCCGCTCTCCAATGGGAAAGAAGTTGTTCCATTTGCGATACACGATTTACGACTTACGGTTTAACGGTTTGACGATTTCCTTAAACAAACTTTACGATTTTGAATTTTCATCGATTTGATTTTTAATTTCTTTGTCGAACTCGCGCCGCAGTTGAAAGGAAAAAATCGAAACACACGCGCACAACACGCTGCTGCTCAGCCCGATCGGATCATCATTATCTTGATCCCAAAAATATATAATCCGCATCCAGGCTAATGCGGCTGCTGCTGTGTTTATTCTTTCTTCTGCCTCCACTTTCGGCGAGAATCCCCGAGGAACCGATATGGACCGAGAACCGAGGAACCGGAAAACCGAGAACTTGGCGCGACGAGTGGTGAGCGTAAACTGAACTTAGTGAGCGAAAGGCGACCCAGCGATCGTGTTGGAGCAGCTCTGCCGGCGCTGACGTCGGCGCTCGCGTGCCAACACTAGGGCGCTCTCCGCTCTGCTGCTGCTGGCAGAGGGCTGAGAGCAGCCGCAGTAAAACACAGAGAGTAAGAGAGATGTAGATGGAGAGTTTTGCTGCTGGAGGAGCATTTGGATCCCACGTTGTTGTAAAGTTTTCTTTTTGTTGTGCCTGTTTCGGCTTAACCCTCTGCCCCCCTTGGGGCACTGCTCTCCTCTTTTTGGCAGCTAACGGGTACAAAGTCCAAGTCCAAGAGCGGCGAGCATCCGAAAGGTATTCGCATTCGGACTCTGCGTCCGCACAGCATCCAGTTTGCAGTTTTCGGTTTGCCGTCCGCTGTGTTTGCCTTCACACCTGCACCTTAAGCCCCTTATACCCCACCAGGGCCCCAGATCGGTGCTAACTGAAGCTAATTCGCGCCTTTAGCTGCTTAGCTTTCCCCTAGGAATCCTAGGCTAGGATCGATCATGAGAAGGGTGCTTTAAATGACACCTTTAACTAACTCGAATCATGGGGAGAAGGAAATATACATATATACAATGCTGAATTCATTTTGATTTTGATTTTTAATAATAATTATTAATTTGTACTCATTTTCCTTTAGCCAAAAGGCGTCACTTCCATGTTGGCTAATTTTCTTTAATTTTTGCTTTAACCTTTTCTGAAACTGCAGTGTCGACACTGAAACCGCCAAGACCAAACCCGAAAATTGCAACAATTGCGAAAATAATTATTATTTCCAAATTGAAACAAGCACTAACCACGACATGCTGGAAGTGTTCGCGTGATTTGATTGGTATTTGTATTTGTTTAAAACCCCACAGGAACCAGATACTAGATACTCGAGCTGTCGGATACTCAAGAGAGCCGCCCCGGCACCATATGTTGGCTATATTAGTTGGCACTACCAATTAGCAGGACCACAGCACTAGGGGGCGATTAGTCACAGGCCATTTGGCAATCGAAGCGAAGGTGGGATTTGCTCAACATTTTGTTTTCCGTTTTTATTTGCATTCTGCAAAATGCCACCCAAAAAAAGTAAAATAATGTCGAGGGCTTTTCGGTTGCCAGGTTAGTGGGACACATGCGACGTATTGTATTATTTTCTTTATATGAATTTAAAATGAATTGGGCTTGGAAAACTGAAAATAAAAACCTTTAAAGGTTATTAATTAAATTTTGAGTTCCTTTCTGCAAATCACCTTTATAATATACATATGGTATGATACAAACCAATAAAGTCATTGTAAAATGTAACAAACCAATATAGTCATTGTAAAATGTAATAAAAAGAGTTAAGTAGAAGGAAAATACAATAGACAAAAAACCAAAATAATGAAAGTTTTTTGGCCCTTAAAATATAATTCTGAAAAGAATAAATTAAAAGAAAATAGAAAAAAAAAAAAAAAACTAAAATGAACCAGGTTTTATTATGGTTATGGGAGATAAGAAACAATGTAAACTTAAAACACTAGAAGTTCTTAGCCAAAATTAAAGAAAAAAAATCAAAGTAAAACACAACAAATAAAATATATAGTATATATTACATATTATAAAATAAATAATTTGCAAGTGACCAAAGACGGTGCCAAGCGAGTAAAGAAATTAACTGGCTTTATTTTGAATAAAATCATTATCTTATTGTTAGTTAAAACATATTAAAAATTAAAAAAAATTAAAAGACTTAAAAAACATCAATCAATCACTTCGAAGCCACAATGCTGCCAATTACACCTAAGAACGAGGCCTACTAGACCTGAAACAAGTTCACAACCAAGTATTGATTTTATATCGATGTTGAAAATTGAGAACAATTCTTTACACAAATATTACTATAAAACTAATGAATCATTTCTTAAAAACATTTGAATATTTTAATGTACATAATTCTAGAATTCTCAAGCCCGGTTTCCCCAAAGAAAAATTTATCCGAAATAAGACAATTTGGCAGCTCTGCTAAACAAACACCCAGTTTACCTGTGTTTGCCCACCGTGGTCTATATGAGGCAAAAAAAAAAAACAATAACAGACAGAACACTTGTGGCTGCAGCCACTCGGAGACTGTGACATGCCACCCCGCCAGACAGAAAGCCAAACACGAGCAGCAAAAGTCCCAGAACTCAGGAGCTCGAAAAAAAGAAACAGAACAATTGTAAGCCTAAAAAATCAAGTAAATCAGGCAACGAGCTCGTGTTCGACTTGGAAAAGATGGCAATTTATCAAACACCGGAAAATTACTTTGAGAATTTTGCAGCAGAAGATAAATCTTTGGTAAGTACGGAGCTGCAGCGTGTCAGCATCCGGCAGATACGGTCCATACATGTGCCTTTTGCCAATCAATATCTCCTCAATATGTTCCCGTTTTGTTTACTTTACTCATACAAAGTGGTTAATGTTCCTAATTTGCCAAAAAAAAATAACAATATAATTATACATGTCACCTATTTAATTTATTTTTATTATGTATAATTTATAGTAAACTAACTTAAGTTATATCATAGAAATTTTAGTTATTTCATAGAAATTTAAAAACAAAATATAATAAAATCCAGTTGCACAACTTGGGCAGCTGTTAAGTTGCTTTAATACTTATTAATTTTTATTTGAGTTGCTATGAGATTTCCTTAGAGTCAACGCTGATTTCCGTTTTGTTTGCACTCATACGCACCGATATCACTCATACGTAATGGCTCACGCCACTGATTTTCACAAATAAATGTTATAATATAATTATACCTATTTAATCTATTTTTATTATACATAAATATTTTATATTTTGCTCACTTACTTATTTTATAGAACTTAATAAAAAATAAAAATAAAATAAAACCCAGTTACACATCATTAAACAGCCCCATCTCCCGCCACCGATGATAGACAAAACCGATCTGAAAATAGCACATGGTGGGTCAATAATAGTCCGATCACAGACAACATTATAAACATCAACAAATCAGCTTGGCTGTTGGGATCATTAAAAACAAAACACTGTCTGAAAGGCAACGTGCGCCAATTGTCGGAAATGCAAAAGAATTGTGCAAAATTTACACTGAAAAGATGGGAAAATCAAAAAACTCGTTCGCTTGATTGCCTCTCAGGGGGCTTTGTTGTAAAAAAGGTGGCTCAATTGAACAATTTCAGCTGGAACTTTCCGGCCTTTGTTCTGCCTGCCAAAAGTATATAGTCCATGAAAAGTTGTATGCAATTGTTTTGAAGCTGCCAGCTTAGGAAGTTTGGAAATAATGAGGTCTTTATATTGGATTCTAACTAAAGCAAATAATGTATTTAAAATTTACAAAGAAGGTCGACAATTGCACTACGAAATTGAATAAAATAATTATAATTAATTCTATGAACACATGACCAATTCATACATTAATTTTTAAAATCTTTTTATATATTAAAGTTTAATCTATTTTATACCCAAGGCCCGTAGTAGTGAATGAATGCCACGTCGCAGTTCTCATGAATCAAGACAACCGCTCAAGATATCGCTACTTATGTGTTTCCTTCATTCTATAACAATTGCAAAAACCGTAGCTATTTGCATTTTCATTTTGTTGTTGACAAACAACGGCGAATAGAAAATAGAAAATCTTGCCATCGCTCGCGCTGTCAATAACGGTCACGTTTCGCATTTTCAGCCAAACAAATGTGTGTGCAAAAGTGCATTGTAATGGCGAGAGTGCTATCTAAGTGTCGTATCAACAATGGCCAACAATTGCCTTAAAAACAGAAAGCACACACACACACGCACACACACTCTCGCCACAAATTAAAGCCAAGATTATCGAGATTGAGGGGAGAACGACAACGGCCGAAACAAAAAGTAAACTGTGGCCTTTGTAATGCAAAACTTCCACAACAACTGGGAATAAATCAATGGAGGCGCAATGGAAGGGCGAGAGGCTGCAGCCGGTAAATAAGCGGGTTGAGATGCGATGAGGTGAGATGAGGTGTTAATCGAATGCTCAACGCGCGACATGGGAAACGGAGTAAGAAGTCAAACATACACTGCAGCTACTGCGCGGTTCAAGTCTATGACGACTATTGCCTGACGAATAAAAAAGGAAAATTCATCTCATGGTAAAATTAACAAAAGAAAGTACAAATGATGGATTACACTCAACTCGTTACAAATTCCCCTTAAAAAAAATGCTTGAAATCCTTGCCAAAAACTGCTAGAAAATCAACCTTAATGTATGATAATTATCTAAAAAGTGCCTGAAAACGTATTTAATGAATGTAAAAACCGATGAGTGTAACCTTATAAATAAATATTTTAGATTTACGCAGACCTTATTCTTAATTTTTAATTCTGTAAATATATTTCTGAAGCACACTGTAGGAAATGCAAAACCCAGAAGGTAGAAGAAAAATAGCACAGCGCGTCCCACATAAACTAGTCATGAAAAGGTCAATGATTTAGCCAAGGATTACACTCCCTTTTGGCCTTTGTGAAAACCTTTTAACGCCTGCAGGCAAAGGAGCATCGAACAGCATTGAACTGCAACGCGCACATGTCAATTTCTAAAGTAAAGAAATAAAAGACGAGGCAAACATTTAATTGAGCCATAAATGACGGAAATCTTAAAAAAAAAAACACTCGAATTCAGGCGAATTGTACAAGCAAAAGTCATTAAAATAACTCTCCGACAAATGCGGCTTAAACACTTGTCAAACTCTCCGAGGGAATTATGCTTAAGCGGAATGCTAATTTCTGCGAGGAATTCGCACTTCAGGAAATTCTCGAAAGGCATGACTGCTGATTCATGCTGCAAACTTGATTAGTTGCTTTTTTATAATTTTTTTTTATTTACTGAGAGATTTCCTTAAAGTCAGTGCTGATTCCCGTTTTATTTGCATTACTCATACGCACCGCTAACATCACTCATACGCAGTGGTTCACCTCCCTGATTTGCGGTCTCACTCAACGTAAGGTTTTGCCTTGCTTACGTTGTTTAGCTGAGACACAAACCTAGGCAATTTCGTAAGTCTGGAAGAGCTTTGACGTTACGCTGACAGGAAATGCGGATATAATACAGAATTTATTTTACAAATTCATGAAGCTTGCGTGGTCTTATTTCAAGAAAATTAAACAATATAATAATAAAAAAAATAAGTGAATATTAATAATTAAATCTCACTCAAAATTCCTTAACAAATTTTGTATGATTTTTCTCTGTGCAGTTTTAAATAAACTTTAAATAATAATTAAATTCACAGCATATAAAATTCCTGTCGAATTATTAAATAAACTAGAAAACATCTAATCTTAGGAAAAAAATGAAAAATGCGTTCTTATTGTATTAGTTTACTTTTTAAGTAAACACTTAGTTAATTTAATATTTTGAGAGGAATTTAATTATTATTTAAAAATTATGCACTGACTAAACGCTTGATAAACGTGTAAAGGTATTCTTTAATAAAATACATTTAAGGCATCCTAAACCAGTAAAATACTCTTGGTTGCTTCAAAAAGAAATGACTAAAATGTAATAATAATTTATATATTATAACTATATGTAAATATATAAGTAATAGCTAGATAAAACCACAATCAATAATACACTTGTTAAATTACGAATGTAACTGCTTGGAATGACAACCCAAAAATATACACATGTTGCCCACAAAACCAAATTCCTCGTATTTCATGTTTACAAATTTGATTAATTTGCCAAAATTCCATCCCCGCTTTTATGGATATTCTCACTTTTATGCTGATTTTTATGCAAATCCCATACACCCGTCCTGCAACGAGAAGTCATTCAACTCTCTGTACAAACGAAACTCCTTCCCCCCACGAAACGTGGCTCTCACTACGTGACCATAAAGCCAAAAAGTGACCTCGGGCAGATGACCGAATAAGCCCTGGTACTCGGGGCCAGGATTTCCACCTGTGGCCGGCGTGACGAGCATCCTTAAAGCCAGATTACGGCCATAAAAGAGCAACAAAGCAGGACAAACACAATAATACGGCAGGAATAAAAGCAAAGAATAAAGTTAAATACATTCCTAAATGCTCTCCACGAATGTTTATTGCCGCCCGCGAGGGAGATTCAATTTCAAACACTTTTTGGTGATCTCGTTGTTGTAAATTGCTAAATGGCCAATTATATTTCGCACCTCCAACGAGGCCCTTGAGAATAACTTGGCAGCCACAGAGGGCCAAAAAAAGGAGCCAAGGACCCATCGAGGGGCCATTGAACCGCACTCGCTCCCATGGATGCCGCAACTTGTTGCAGACACTCTCAAGGCACTTGGATTGCCTTCATCTCGTTGGGAATCCTCTAGACCCATCCCCGTCCCGAATTCCCATTCGGTTGACATCAAACGACAGGCTTGACAAGGCCGAATTGCGTCAAGGAACTTTGTCAAACAACTAATTAATATGCATATTACAGACGATGAAAAATGTATGAAGAGGCAAATTTTTGTAATGGCCCGCAATTAACATAAATTAACCAGAAGCGGACAAAGATTAAAAATCATTAAAAAACGTACATTGCGGGATTACACTTATCGGGGACATTTATTTTTCAGAGCTTTAAGTAAGGTAACTCTTAAAATAGAATAATAAATTATATACATATGTATCCTTATATCCCTTGGTCATTATTTATTAGTATTTTATTTTGTATTATTATTTTTTTTTATTAAAATGCCCAATTTCTTAAAAACATTTGGTCAAGGTTTTACATCAGTCATCTCAAAATTTACCAATTCTTGAACGGAGATCGTTTGACATTCAATGTATGTCCTTTAACGTGTCATTTTGAGAGTCGGTGTACACGATAACTCGGTATTTTTGTGGAAATCATATCTGACTTTTCCTGTCGCAATATATGTACAAAAGAACATCCTTTAAGGAGCAGACATAAACACTTTCCTGGTGATTAACATCTCAATTAGTTAGTAAAGAACAAAGGACCCGAACGAACTTAATTCCTTTTCCTTCAATATATATACTACATATATACAGTAGCTTTTATGCTATACTCTTTCCTTTCTCATTTTGTTTGACTGTCCAGTAAGCACTCAGCTGTTGCCAAAACAAAAGCACTTTAAGCCGCTTTTGTTATATTTTATTTTTCCTCTTGGCCGAAAAACCAAATAAAATTTTATCAACACTCCGGAAACACCAGACACACACGCCTCGGTCAACAGCTGCAGTTTCCCCTTTTCCCTCAAGGCGGAAAATTCAATAAAGAGACGTTGCTGAGAGAAGCAGGGGAGAAGCAGGTTGCAATAGACGTGGTTTTGGCCTTATTAATTCAGCATTCACACACACACACACATACACACGCATATGGGGCAATAATTTCAATTAGACCGACTTTTCCGTCGGTCTTGGCTAATTAAGCTTCTTGGGGGAAAATCCTGGTGCTTGGTGCCCGATGCCTGGCCACATAGAACTTCATTAGAGCGTTGGCAAGTGCTAAGTGCAAGACGTCCTTTGAAAGCTGTTTGATTTCGATTACCGAGGCGCCGAAAATGAAATTATGTTCAGCTGCGAGACGTGCGCTTTCCTATTTTCCTCGTCCGCCCGCATGAGCAGGCTATGGGAAATTCTGGGAAACCCTCTCAAAAAGGGAAGAGCCGGGCGCACATTGTTATTAAGTGGCATTAGTAGCCACTCAACTAGAGCTTAATTAAAGCCTTGTCTTGTGTTTGAGTTGATTGGCCTTAGCCAGTTGATAGATTTCTATGGGAAATTACTGAAGGAGGTGTGAAGAATCTAAAATAAAGTCTAGCTTAAATGGGAAGAATATCTGAGAGAGTAGTTTTGGCTAGAAACGGGCAGTCCTTAGCCTTTACTGCTCACTGAGGCACCATAAATTCCTGGTAAAGAATTGTGCACTTTAAAAATATTAAATATAAAATTGTTGCCCTGTCATGGCTTAAACCAATATCAAGAGTCTTCCATTTCTGCGTGGATACCTCCTTAGGATAGCACACACACACACACACAAACGCAGCAGGGCCTCCAGGACCTTCTGGCTCTGAGTTTTCATATGAGCAAGTCTCGCTTTCTTTCAATATGGCCATAAAAGCGAATGGCTGGGGTTGGTTACACAGAGAGGAGGACCCATCGGCCTTAATGCGCTATTAACCAACTTTATTTGGACCATGTTTGGAGCAGCCCAGTGCGGTTATTTGTTATGCTTCAAATTAGCCTGGCCAATTAGCGTCGGGGCTGGCTAGTTGGCCGGGTGGCTAATTCAATTCTAGGCAACTTTGCCTTTTAATTCAATTTTCACTGCGTATATTGGGATTTATGGCTGTGGGGAAGAGATAATAATACGGCCACTAACTGGATTTCATAAATGGAAATTGTATCAAAAGGGAATTGCACTGAAAGGGTTCCCGTAATCTTATTGCGGTCCAGTCCGCGTGCAAAACGGGGGAAAAAGTGGTTTAATCCGCAGAGTAAATATGGTTAAAAGTCCTCGATTTCTACCATAGTTTTTTATTGGTTACAAGTTTGAGTTTATTGTATTTTTTATGGAGCTATTGTGGCTTCACAGGGATTGGTTTTAAATTTGATTTTGGCTTTCGTTAGTAAAGTCTATTGGTTATTTGAATTTTCAATTTTT
>JAEIIJ010010292.1:0-12949 GCA_018904815.1 Drosophila ogumai | reverse complement strand
GACGTAAAATCGTCGGTCCCTTGAAAGTCGCTATAACCGGACTCTACTGTATATAATTTTTTTCATAAAATTAAACTTCTTGAAAATTTAAAATTATCTTTTATATTTTTTGTAGGTCCTGCATATTTTTGCGCTCGAATGGATCTTGTTTTTTGATAAAGCTGGTCAAGAAATCCAAGCCACAAAAGGCGGCACCATCCCTTTGTCCTTGCTAGCTGGTTCCTGCAGGCATCATTAACCTTTCTGCAAGCACACAATTAATGAGCCAGGCAAGCTATTGTCTACTTTGTTTTCCAGCCTCTCCACGCCGCACTGCAATGCAATCAGCCAGCAAACACACAAGTGCAAACTTCGGGCCGGAAAATGCGGAAAACCGGAACGCCGCTGCTTGCATAATAGAAATTCATTGCCAAATTACATAGAAAATCGTTGAGGGCGCTAAGAAGGTGCCGCTGGGCAAGTTGGCAGCAGCAACTTGAAAGTTATTCCACTCGTTCGCCGAAGAACAGCTATTTTAATTACCGCAAACTGTGCGCGGCTGTAAGCGCATTACGTATACGCAGTGTGCCAGCAGCAGCTGATAAAATCGCATTGAATGCAAGTTAATTAAAAGACGAGCTCTCCGGCCCCAAATAACACTCTCGACTTGGCCTTTAATTAAAACTTCAAATGAACAAAAACAGAGCCCGCTGCCCCACTCATGGCTGCATCGTCTCCTGGATCCAATCCATATAGTCGGAAACGCGTGTGTAGACCCCCGGCCAGCCCTCCAGTCCGCATCGATTGCCGAAGGAGACCACGCCCTCCTGGTACCAGGCCTGGTCATATGCCCGCCGCATCAACGGTCCGCCGGAGTCCCCGTCACAGCTGTCGCGGTAGAATTCCCCGCCGACGCACAGCTGCGAGCTGATGAGGTTGATCTGCCGCGTGGCGAACTTCCGCGTGCAGGAGTCATGATCGTTGACCGGCAGGTCCAGTCGCTGTTTGATGTTGCTCTTGCGGGCTGTTTTAATTACAAATTAATCTTTAAATTTAAGTGTAAAATCTTAATCAACCAACCTGTGGTGGTGCGTCCCCAGCCGCTGACCACTAGGATTTCGCCCGTATTGATGGCCTGTCGTGTGCTGACCAAGGGTAAGCAAACTGGCTGGATGTACTCGTTGAGGACCACGGGCTGATCGAGTCGCAGCAAGGCAATGTCATGGACGCGGTTCTTGTCGGCAGGATCGTATTGGGGATGGACAATTTTCTCCTCGATCCCCCGTTCAACAATAGGCTGGTTGCAGTCTCCGTTGATGCAATCGATTTCCTTGCTGGTGTCGTATTCACCCAAGCGAACGGTGGTACTAAAATTTATAAAAATATTTTAAAATAAATTATTTTTAATAAAACTCCTATACTTACAGACGGCCCACTTCCTTTTCAACATCTCCAATCACGCAATGGGCAGCGGTCAGGATATAGCGATTGTTGATCAGACTGCCACCGCAACTGAGCTCACGGCGTCCTCTGCCTTTTGGGAGGAAATTATTAATAATAATATTTAATTAATAATTAATTGAATTAAATTATTATTAAACTTTAAACTTACGATCAACATACTCCAGCAGCACCATCCAGGTAAACTCATCGAGAGCTGTGTCATTGCCGTTGTAGACCTTGTCGCTGAAAGAGTGTGGCCCACATTTGGGAGGCGAGGGCAGCAGATTTCCCTGACCTTGTTGTCCCTGCTGACCGCCACTCCTGGTTGGAGATGTTACGGTCCGTGCTGTGGTGGTGGTGGTGGTGGTCTGCAATGTCGGGCAGCAGACATGGGGCAATCGGCCGTATCCATTGTAGCACTGTGAGTCCCGAAGGAACATCCTGTCTTGAGCGGAGACGGAACTCTGCTGGACCAAGGCAAGCAGAGCGGGACAGTCGTATATGGACATACATACTCCTTGATTCTGGCGGGGATTTGTACAGCCTGTTAGGGAGATAATAAAGTGGGTATAGTTAGTAATATTTGTAATCTAAATCGAACTATCAATAATGAAATATTATATAGTAATGCAACAGAAAGACATGTTTAGATCGACTCGTGTTGTGATGCCAATATAAATATTTTCCAAAGAGAAGGTTTCTTAAAGCTTTTTAAATAAGAATTTTTCTGTATGCAAAATAAGTGAATTGATTACAGTATTTATTACTAGTCAACCTGTTTATACTTGTTAAATGCAAGTAAATTCCATGAGAGTCAATGCCATACACAGTTTAAGCAGCAAAGGGAAGCAAGAGAACTTGTAACCTTTTAAATACTATCACAATATGATTGATATTCTTTAAAACTAAAATATTGTTTAAAACAATATAAACAAAATTATAAAATCGATCTTTAATATTTATTTTAGCTATATTGATAACAAAGAAAATACAAAATAACATTAGGTTTCACCCAGCCAATGTGCGATAGGAGGAGGCTTGGAAATGTAATCAGTATTGGGCGACGATTGGACCCATTAAATTCATTCAGAAGCATTCAAACTCACACGAGTGCACTTAAACAAAGTCATTCACATGGAAATATTGGTTAATGCCCGCCCCTCAATCACAATTGAATCGCAGTGTAGCCCATGACGTATTTGGGTAAGAAGATATCTGCCGGTGACCGGTCAAACCTAATGAGTCATCGCGGTGTGAATCAGATGAGTCTCAATACTAACTTCCTTGGGACCGCACAATTTGTAGAACGGTGAACGGCAGCAGACAACTGGTCCAAAAAACCCCAAGTACTTGGCGGGTTGACTTCATCTTACGGGATATTTCCCAGAGCACGTAACAATAACAAAAAATCTACAGCTAATTCAATCACAACGCGCGCCGATTACGCACGACGACCTCGAACCTGAGAACCGGGACAGGGAGCGGGAGCGGGAGAGTGACTTAAGCTGAGTACGACTTCAAGGCGCTTCGCTAACTGATCGCGAGCTTGCGGGGAAAGACCTTTAAATACTATCGGGAGATGATAAGCCGGTTCCGTGAGATTGGAAGAGGTTGAAGCTTTTAAGCTGGCGGAGAGACTTTAATTAACAAAGTAAGCGTCGAGAGGCAGATAATATTCAAGAGCTTTCTGCCAGTCGATTCTCAGAGTGGAGAGAAAAAGAGTCGTTGATTAGGTTAACTCTATCTAAATTGCTGTTAAAGTTTGTCTCTTAAAAATACCTTAAAAATTAAATAGGATATGAAACAAATTTATATACATTTTTTATATTTTACCCAATTGATCAATTTAGGATCCAAGAGAGATAAGTAAGGAAAGCACAGAAAAAGGATAAATGTATTACAAAAACAATTTAAATAACATTTCATCAATATAATGTTGTATAGAAAATATACGAAAATTAAAGTAGTTTTTAAAATAGGAAAACAATGATAATAAATCGTAAGTTTTTAAAGTTATATTTATTTTTTTCTACATTTTTACATGCCAGAAACATTTTTTTTTTCATTTCTTTAGCTAATGTAGTTAATGTTGTTAATGTATTTAGTTGTATTGTAGTAATGTAGTAATGTTCTGTAGTGTATAAGAATGGTCATGTAAAATTAATCGACATTATCTTATCGTATCTCCGCTGCTCAGCTGGCGAAAGCTTGCAGAAGTCCTTTTCGAACATCTTGAGCTCCTTCCTTGTGTGCAGTGGCGGCCAAAGAGTTGTATAAGCCATGGTCCTGAAAGAAATTTAAGTTTTAATTTAAATGTAAATTTTAAATTTAATAAATGCAATTTAGGATTACCTCACGAACTGCCATGCACTTTCCGCTGTCGGCTGATTTTCGATCAGGAGATCTATCTCCCGCTTAAATTGCTGGGCATACTCCTTCTTGGAGATGTGATATCGCTCCAAGCAGCGAATTTGCCTGCGAAAAGAAGGATATAACATGGAAGATACTCCATAATCAGCAGTCAGTGGGAGGACTCACAGCGGTATGCGATGTTTGGAGAATGTCGGCTCCAGGACTGGCTCTCTGTCGTCATCGAAGGTGGTTTGGTAGATCGGCGTGAACTCAAACTCTGGCTGTTCCTTAAAATTTAAAATTATATAGTCCTTGTCCTTTTTGTGTCGCTTAGTCATTTTCGTGAAGGAGCTACGCCCATCGTCGGCAGCTGACACAGCGTTCGGAGAGAACGGAGAGACGACATTCTTCATACCCAGGCTCATCCTCATGGATCCCAACTGTCTTCGTTTGTCCTCAAGCAAGCTTCTGCGCTCGTAAGAGCCCATTTTTTCAAAATTGCTCATTTTGGTTTAAATTATGGAACGAATTTAATTTTTTTTAGATTTACTGCGAAAGCGAAAGTTTACGTATTTGTTTGTAATGTATTTTAGTGTAATGACTGACTCTCAAATTCGACAAGTGTAAATCAAGGCTATAGTGATGACATATATATGAAGCTTACATTTACTAGAACTGCAACGAAATTAAAGATATTATTTTATTTTAAAGTTTGTAGATCGAAATATGAAATGATTCTGCCAGAGTTCTAAGTTACAAAGAATTATTTGACACACAAATCTATTCATATGAACAATTATTTTACTGACAGAAAAACCAGCGTTCTATATACCTTAAATACTGTGAATAAGTAGTTTGAAATATAGTTAAAAATTCACATAAATAATAATTAATATTTTTCCGATAATGTCGATACATATTCTATATTTTCCAATAACATTGATAGTAATGGTAAATGTAAATTTTAAAATTGTATTAAAATATTTATCTTTTAGTTATAATTTATAAAACTACAAGTCTATCTGAAAAATCCCAATTAAATGCATAAAAATTCCTTCTGAATCTCAAAGTCGTAACTTTAACTTATGTAGGTGTGAACAATTATTTAACTGACAGAAAAACCTTAAATACTGTGAATAAGTAGTTTGAAATATAGTTAAAAATTCAAATAAATAATAATTAATATTTTTCAGATAATGTCGATACATATAGTATATTTTCCAATAACATCGATAGTAATGGTAAATGTAAATTTAAAAATCTACTATTAGTTATAATTTATAAAACTAAAAATCTATCTGAATCAAATCCCAATTAAATGCATAAAATTCCTTCTGAATCTCAAAGTCTTTGCATCGTAACTTAAACTTAGGTGCCTGCATATTTTCTGTCGAGATTGCTGAAGCGATCAGAGAGTTTACCCTCAAATTTGTATGTTCAGCCGTTGTGACTTTGAATCCTTGCAGATGAACATTTGCATTTCATGCGATGCAAGTTGCCGTAAGTAGTGGGATGCAAAAAAAAAAAAAAAGAAAATGGGAAAAACAGGAATTGGAACACGAGCAGGAGTCCAAAGTGGAACACAAATCGAGTACAACTTTTGCACAAAGTTGTTTTCCTTTGCCTGTTGGCACCGAGTCATGCTCATCCCGTGGCATCCCTTTCCCGGAGTCCCTTCGCCTCACCTTGCTACACATCCTGTTTGGCTTCAATGAATGCTTCAACGCTCCGTGTAGCCCCCTTTTAGGCCTTCCCCCCACGCTGTGCCCCTGAAAGCCGTTCCACTTGGCCCATTCACGATGTCTATCTGCTGCCGGGCGCTTTGTTTTTGCGCCGCTCTATTCATAATTCCACAGCCGGCTGCTGGCACAAATTGAAAAGCAAACACGTGGCTCTGTAGTTGGCCTTATCACTGGCTACATTGGGATTTTGTTGCTCTGAGCCACTGACACTCCGTCATGTTCTGTCCGGGCGCCGTCAGACGGCCGGTCACTTGCTCCGGGTTCAGTTTCATTTTCAGCCGGAGTCGAACTCGGGGGTTTGGAATTTGAGTTTTTGTGTTGAGCTGCTGTGACACTTTTTTGTTGTCTTGTTTGCTGTGTGTGTTTGCAGGCACACTGAAAAAAATAATAATATAAAATGTACTTTATTATCCTGGGAAGTGTTTTATGTTAATTGTGAACCTTACCCTGTATCATAAATTAGTAGAACAATATCTTTTATTTATAATACAACTATGAATAAATTTCTCTAAAAACAAAACCTTTTTTTTGTTTTGCTGCGTGTGCCTGTGTGCCATCCCATTTTGTTTGTGGGCTTAGGTCAGCACTTTGCCATTTTCATAGCTGCATGCACCAGGGTCCTCATTGTCATCATCCTTGTCTCATCTCCTCTCATCTCTTCACCATCTCGTCCTGCAGTCCCTAGGCATTGTTTAATAATTTTCCTGCTTAGAGCAGGATATTCCAGCCGCACAAAACTTGTTTTTTCTGTAGTCTAGAATTTAACAAAAGCAGCTGAAAGTTTAACTTAAGCTTAACCCTTAATGAGGGCATTATGGCAGGAGGGAGCCCTTAAGCCGATGACTGGGTATCATTGCTAATTTTCTTGGCCACCGGTGAAAGTTTAAGCAAAGTTTAAGGTATTTACTGTTCCCCTTTCAGCTGCTCCAGTTTTGCCGGCTTTGACTTTGGCTTTTACTTCGACTTTTCCTGCCTTTCCAGCATTTCCCGCTCTCCCTTGCAACTGCAGATGGACAGCAGGCCGGCCATCAAAGGCAGACGCCACTTGAGTTGATTTCCGTTCGGAGCCATCGAGATTGAGTTGAGTCCTGGTCAAGGACCCAACTCTCTTGTGTGTCCATTTCAGTGGGACTGTATTTTGCTCTTCGAGTGGTTGTATATTAATTGAAATTAAAAACACTTTCGAGTGTCCATCAAGTGTCTGCCATTAAAGTTATTACGAATTTATGGCCCTAACAAGGTTATTTTAACAGCCAGAATATGTAAATTGGGCTTGATTATTTATTGGACAATTTGAGGTTTCATAAACTGGTTAAGATGTTTGGCTCTATTTAATCATGGTTCATGCAAGTAATTATTTCTGGGAAATCAATTTGGCATTTTCCAGGCTCATTTCATACCAAGAAGACATGTTAGTGGGAGGCTGCAGTATGAATAACTTAAGGCATTCTAAAGTTTTGGCTTTTCAGGGAATGTTTTATTTACCAGTTGTGTTTATTATAAGCAACAAATATATTAAATATTTAACTATTCACAGATTCATTTCAAAGCTGGCTTTAGAACAAACCAAAAACAATTTCAAACCAGCAAATTACCGCCAAAAGCAAATTACATTGCATGTTCAACTGTCAAAAAATAGCTCCCATTACCCTGATGAAAAAAATGTCAAAGCTTGAATATTTATTAGTTAATATTCGTGGACAAAGCTATGTTTAAATTAACAAAGAAACATGCTGGGAATGCAGCGGAATTTATGCCTCAATTTGTGTGGTCTCTACCTGCTGTCGTGCATAAATTCCGCAGAAAATAAGTAAAAAATTTAAATTAGCTGGCACTGGGGTTTCGGAAAATGGAAAACCAGCAGCAGAGGAGAGTGTGGGGTAAAAAGTCCCTGTAGCCATGCTAGAACACACAAAAGTAGTTGGCTTTTCATTTCCAATATGTACCGCCCCTACTCCCCATCACCCCCCATGGGGCTCTTCAATATTAATGAACTGTAAAGAGTTGAAGAACAGAAACGAAACAAAGTAAATGCAAAAGGTGTACCTTCATGTCTGTGTTTACCTTGGCTGGCGGGCCTGCACTCTCCACATGAATGTCGGACACATGTTCAATTAGGCAAATGCCCGTCTCGTTCCGTGTGCCATTTTTACGGTTTGGTCAGTGCCGCATTTTCCATTTCCCTCGCCATTCCATGTGGCACCTGCTCGAAGGGAATGCTTGCAATGTAATTCATAAATCGCTGCCTGCATCCATACGGCTACTAATTTAATTAGTGCTGGAAAGCGGTGCGAGTTTCACGCATTTTCCAACGCCTGGCCGCATCCCAGCGAGGGTTTTCCACGTGCTCGGCGTGGTCATTAAATTAATTTTCAATTAGCTGTGCACTCGCTTGTAAGTTGGAATGTGCCTGTGCACAAGGAGAATTTATTTAAATAAATAAAGTAGAATTATATTAAAAGATTAATCTGATCAAATATGGAAATATTTAAATTAAATAATCTTCTTTACATATAAATTTATATTATCAATAAAATATATTATCAAGGCTTATTGGTTTTTAAATTAATTTTCTCTCAGTGCTCTTATCTGCCGTGTTTCCCATGCTAATCAGCGAAGCGTGAGAAAGGTAACTGTTGCCATTATTATGTGGCAAGAACTTTTGGCATGGATATATCGGCCCTTTTGTTTTTCGTGGCCAACGTGGCCCAAATGTTTTACTTGGCCGAGAGGCAATCAAACTTCAGTTTAGAACTTAAGGGACTTAAGGAACGCGTGGAATGCAATTTGATTAGCATTTGGCACAAGAAACAAAACAATTTGCAGTCGCGGCGCGTGTGTGGTGCCAGTTGAGTAATGAAAAGGGCAACTAAAAACCCATTGACCCACATTTCTCCCCCGCTTAAATGCTCAGACGTGTCCCATTCAGTCGTCTCCCCACTTTGTCTCCTGACTTTGTGCCTGTGTGAGCGTCGCAAACAACGAGCAGCCACCAACAAGTGCAACAACAATGGCCAGCGGACTTTATGTGCATTTTCCGCCCCGCCTCGTTTCGCCGGCCGCCGGCCGCCCACTATTTGCCAGCGTAAATCCCCGAGCAGAGAGCGGCGACTAGGAAGCAAGTCAACACTGCCTGCCAACAAACACCGAATGTTGCATGTGTCACCCGCACACAAACACAAATACGGCGGCTTACACTGAAATAATAATAGTTGGAAATGGAAAGTTGTTCAAGTTGTTTGTCTTCAAAATTTTAGAATTATTTATGTTGTAGTCTTTACACTGAGTAGTTTAAAATTTTGATTAAAAAATGTCCTTAGAAATTAAAAATTACTTTTGACCGATTTTTTTTTTAAATAAAATAAATAAATAAATAAAAAAATATTTAAAAAAGGTATTAAATTAGTAAATAGCAGAAAATGAACTTGCTTATTTATGTAATTTTTTTTTTGTTCAAATAATATATCAGTTGTTGTTCTTAACTGAATAAATGCGACTTATAACTATTAAATTACCTTAATATTTAAAAATAAATACAATTTAAATTAAAAGATTTCAGTGTATACAAAGGTATTACGCATTTAAAGTAATGTTAAAAAAATGAAATGTCTACAAAAAACTGTTAGTAAACCCCTAGAGAAACTGCAAAAATTCGAACCTTCTGGGAGATCTTTCATATAAGACTTTGTTTTCTAAAACATTATATTTAAAAAATAGATTTTTGGATCATTAATTTTAATTTTAACATATTTAAGTGTCCAGTCCAAACTAGGAACTTGGCGTCACAGTTAACCTGACCTAACTTATATTTTTCCGTGTTGACAAACTCAAAGTCAGCGCGCTTTATTAACGGTTGTTATTCCCAAGCGTCACAAGTGGCACTCGCCGTAAAGCTTCCGTGGTGCGAGCAGTGCCGCATGCGGCAGCTATCCCGTTTTCGCGGCGCAAGCAATATATCGCCACACCAGTCGCACACTTAAGAGCGGCTGCAAAGGAGAGAATAAAGAGAGCGAAAGCTTTCCGAGTAGCCGACAGACGTTCGGCTTTGGCTTTCCTCGGAAGTGCTCGGGAAACGCGCTCGGTTTTCGCAGTCGACGCCGGATGGGCGTCCCTGGAAGAAGCACAAAGGTATGCTACACTTTTCGCCCAAACTTGGGGAAACTTTTTGGGCGAGTTTTTCACAGCAATGACTCTGAACTCGGGCTGAGAGAATGTATTGACATAGTTTCAGCTAAAAGGAGCTGGCTCGAAAGTCATTCAGGTGCAAGGGGCGAACTTTCGCCAGTTTTGCCAGGAGTTCGCCAGAAGCCAGGGCTTGTATTTATTTTTATCGCTGTTCATTAGTTGGCAGTTGCCATAATTTCAATTTTATAGTTTCGCCAGCATATTAATTTATAGTGCAAGCGGCAGCATCCTCGTCCCTTTAATGCACTTTTTGGGGCTGCAGCGGAAAATTCTTGATTGGTTTTTGCAGTTGATTGTCTGGCCAAGTTTTTGGCGCTGAAAAACTAATTGCAGCGCGAAAATGAAAGGCAACGCGTTGTGCCCCATTGACGCTTAGCTACCAATTTATCATAAATAATGCGACGCACCGGCACAGAATAAATCAAACGAAATTATTTGGCCCCCTTCTATGGAAATATAATTTGGCGAAATCAAATTAGATGTAAGCCGATTTGCTGGCGTAATACTTAGGCATGCCGTTGAAATATTGAAATATTTATGCTCCCCCCAAATTGACCCTTGCCGATATTTTTTGGCCATTAACGCAGATTGAATAGTCGTGGAGTGCTCAGCTCACTCCATTTTGTTGGGGAAACTCATTGGTTGTTTTTCTTGTTTTTTGCCAATTTAACTCTTCTATATTCTACGTGTGCGAAATGTAATATTTTTCAGTTTTGCAGGTGGGGGCGGGGATTCGGCAGAAAAAAAAGTTGCCAACACGCAAATGCTGGCAGCCATAAATTTGCCGCTTTTCTGCTAAAAGTGGCCAACAGTTTTGTTTGCCACGTGCAGTCTCGTTTTTTGGCCCCCAGACTCGCAGGAATGCATATGGAAAAACTGAGCGATGGAGTTGGGAAATGGAAAATTCGTCTGATCCTTCGTCTGACAGCAGCAGGAGTAGCAGCAGCTATTGCAGCATATTTAGCCGCTTGTTTTCGAAAACTCTATTTAATTTAAGTTCCTGTTTCGCCTGGCTCACGTCTCGGTGCACTTTTGCCTCTCATTTTTCAACTCGACTGCGTGCGGCGTGCGGCGCGTTTTTTATTCGTTCCTTCGCATTTTCCTTCTGGCTTTCCTTTGTGGCTGTCAGGGGTCCACACGAGTTGGCCATTGCCCAGCCGATTTTGCAGCATTTAATTTAAGTTACAGCACAAGCTGCCGAGATTTATAGCCGACCCTTAACAAGTCTCGCTGCCCCTTTTTGTGTCCCTTCCTTGCTTTTCGGGCCCTTCCCTCCTTTTTTTTTAGCCGGCAAAGCCGGGCAGTGGACACAATGTAATTTTTTTTTGTGCTTCCTGTCCTTCCGAGTGTTATATTTTTTATTGAAAATTACACAGGGAAGAACTTTGGGTGAGTGCGTTTGCTCCAGAGGTCAGGCTGGGCATGTGAGACAGGAGACGGGTCATGTTGTGTATTATTAATACTCATTTTGTGTGGGTTACGCATGATTTTTTAATAGCATTTTATTTATAGATATTGATTTTTTTTTTTCATGATTAAAAACGTGTTTTTTATGGCGACGCCTCAAACATTTTATTTGAAATTTAAATTGATTTTCTGGGTGGCCAAATTATTTCATTAATATTTTATTTAAAATGTGTGATTACATTTTGCAGTCTTAGTAAAGTTACAACTTTAATAGCCCGTTTAAATGCTTTTGTTTAGTTGAAAAGCAGATTAAAATTTCCCAATACGCAGAAATCTAATTTGGTGAAAACCCTTTTGTTGAAATTAATTGAAGTTAACAAACAAACTGTTTCCAGTTCATCAAACAGGCTTTAATCCAATTGCCATTCACTTTTTGTGTCCTTTAAAATGATAAAGAATTCATTGTAAAATATAATTTCGGTCTAATATCGGAATATTGATTTTAACACAATTTTGCCACAATTTTTTTCTCGTTTCAAATAGCTTTAAAATTCGCAGAGATATTTTCTTTATCTTCATGCAGTTTGGTTTAATGAATAAATTGATATCATCAAACTGAAAACTGAAACTTTGTAGAACTTTGGCCTTGGACCGACCGACCTCCCATCGATTCTGCCTCCTTTCGGGGCGGTGCAGTGTGCGAGTATATGACCCTCCTCTATGAGCCCCATAACCAATCTCAGTACAATAAATTAAACCTAAACAATTCATTCGGCCGAGCTTGGTTTGGTTTCTGTTTTAGCTGCGAATTCCATCAGAGGACATCCTGGTCGGATGGCAGGATATGGGGCAGTCTCAGGGGCAACAAGGCAGAAAGCCACTTCTTAGTTTGCTTGCAGCTCAGGCGGAAACCATATAAATGCGGAAATGATAAAAATGCCTGCGAACATGTTTCCAAAGCGAATGCGATAAATTGCAATGGCAAGAAGGTCCTCGATTCTCGGTTCGGTCCTCCGAGTCCTGCGGCTCCTCCTGGCAATGGCTTCTCGCTCCCACATGGACGCTGCAGCCAGACAATAAAATAATAATAAAAATAGAACAAAGCCGGCGAGCAGACGACATCGCCAATGATGAGGTTCCATTCCGTTCGGATCGGTTTTGGGACGGGTTCAATAAATGATGTGGCCAAATAGAGGACACTGGGTCCCAACACACAAGCACACTGGCCCATACACCCAGAGAAAAGATGGGTGCGCCGAAGGGAGCGTCTCTGCGACTGCCAATTTAATGAAATTGTTTTACACTCAATTGAGTTGCCAACTGAAAAAGAAAACAAAAAGCGTTCCAGGCAGTCCACCAGCATCAGCACCAGCGCCAGCGCCAGCTTCAGAACTAGACAAACAAACATCTTTAGCCCCGAAAAAGATTTCTGGTAATTTGCATTGCCTTCCAGCACGCAACGAGACCCACATTTGGCTTCAAGTTAATCTTTTCTAATACAAAATGGCCCAAAAGCTGTCAGCTTTCAGACAAAGTAGCTGACATTAGAGATGCTCGGCGAGAAAGATACAGCTGTGTGCTCTTGACTGATTTAATATTTACAAAACTTTGAGATAATCAGCTTAAAAATATCAATTTGCATATTTACGAGAGAAGTTTTTTCCAATAAAGAGTTGGCCTATATATATGTTTATATATAGGTTACTAAATTCAAGTAGAAGAGTCGAAAACGCGTTGGTTTAAGGACTTAAAAAGTTTTTATATGCGAAATATATAATTTGTATGGTGAAAACAAAGCCGTCAAGATTTTATTAATTGAAATTTTATACATTAAAGCTTTA